>JAPYZH010000627.1:0-27936 GCA_030523085.1 Meteorus colon | reverse complement strand
AGCGTGACTCTGGCGTGAATCTAGCGTGAATCTAGCGTGAATCCAGCGTGACTCTGGCGTGAATCTAGCGTGACTCTAGCGTGAAGGTTTTCTTAAAAAAAATTTTCAAAATTTACTATACAACATATTCTGATTCTTCATCGTTGGGTCAGTATCCGCCAATCCTTTTCATTTTAATAATATCAATTTTCAATGTTCTATTTATAATTATAAATAATTTGTGCTGAGCGCATGCGCACTTTGTAGCTATGAATTCAAATATTCATTCCTAATACATCGATTACTGGCAATAATAGGGAAAATACAACGGTATAGTAATCATATTTATATTATTTCTATTAGTATGAGTTATATATTTCCATTCATGACAATTTCTTCTTCTCAAATATGCCATACCCTTAACCAATCTCCACGAAGTATAGAAAGATGAAATACTCAAACGGTAAACGGATTGTGATTTTTCGTTCCTTGCGCCTTCTCCCGTTATTGGCGCGTCAGTCTCGCTGTCGACATACCGCTCCTTTTGGTCGTTACCGGAGACTTTAAAATTTGAGTTAATCGCAGTTGCATATTGCAACTATTTGTTGTGAACACCTTGGTGAATCAAAACATCGAAACCATCAAAAAAGCCAAGGACTCATGTGAGTTGTATTATTCAATATCAATGAAAATATTATTTATATATTGTCATCCAAGAACGACAACGTTTAGCAGAAGTGTTAATAATCTGATACTCATCGAAGTATAATATTCCACTCTAATTCGAGTGGCATCAATGGAAAGGTGAAAAAAAGGATGATTCCTATGTTTGTCTTATTCGATGTAATCTGCAGTTTATAATAATACAATCGAACATACAATATTCTTCTTTTCAAATAATATCTGATTGTTCAAAACATGAATATCTCATATTGAAGAATGATTCTGTTCTCCCAAACATGTTATATGAGCCTGTCATTGTGTATCATTACCTGGATTTTCATTATAAAAGCCCATCGTCAATTGATATATATATATATATTTATGTCTATATAATATCTGAGTGATCATCTTGTGGAAGATATGACAGAGAATATTTATGAGAATTGTTAATGAAAACTACATATATCATTACGTATTTAGAGCTTACTCGAAAGTAATTCACAATCACATTCTACACGTCTATTATGCAAGTTTCAGAATAAAGACGCTCATAATTTGAAAGTCGCAACGAAATAGACGATATAAAAATTTCGAGTACGCTTCAGTTGTCTTAACGCGCAGATGATACATGGCTAAGGTGGCACAATAATTTTTTTCTTTTATACTTAAAATATTGTATCTGTAATAATGTTGTTGCGAAGGAATATATCTCATGGTTTATTAGGCGCACTTCGTGGTCTTCTTTGCGTTGTGTACCTAACAATTGAGAATGCTACTACAATCAATAATGTTAAAACACCAATTCCGATTCCCAGTCGTACATCGGTTGTGTTATTAATAGTATTGTAGGACATTTCTCGTAAAGCCGATACACCATCTGGTGATTCGCAAGGTGCTTGAACTATAATGTCTTGACGTTGAATTTGTTTCGCTTTACAATTTGTTAACTTATTCAACGTTTCAGTACTGTGAATTTGTGATAATAGGACAGACAATGTCCATTGCATTGGACTCAAATTTTGATACCAAGTTGGCAAATTTTCTAAATGTAACATTACACCACCGCCCAATGTCATTTGACCAATAACAATGCCAGAAAGCAATGCCGCAAGTCCACTCCATTTACATATGTGCGCGAAAAATACGCATATCAAGTGTTGAAGCATGATGTAAAGCAATCCGTATGCGAGATAAATCCACAGTGAAGTCAGATTTTCGTCCAGCGCCATATGAAGACCTGACATTGCAAATGCTGGTGCCAAATACGCTAGATACACAATGCACCATGACGGAACACTGCATAACAGCTGGAATAAGAAATCATTAGATCAATAATATACGCCACATGCATATACTGAACAACGAAAATTACCAAAAATAGATGAAAGTTATTACCTCGAGGATGATGTAGATAAAACGTCCATAAAGGCCATCTTTAACATCACTCTCAACATTCGCTCTAACGTTTGTCACTTCACGTATGCCCAAGAGTCCAAGTGGCCAAAATAAAATCCCTAAACTTGAGTAGTACAATCCTATTCTATCTCTCAAATGAAGATTGCTATCACTAGCAACGTCCCAAAATATTGCACCAAGTATTAGACTTAATGATGCAGCTACGACAATTTTTTGAAGAAGTCTGGTCATAGTCCAAGGCTGACTATATACCAATGTTTTCATAAGAAGAGCATAAATTTGTACGAATATATTGGCATTATAGATGGCTGGGGGCAGTGCACCAGGTGGGCCAGGGTCACTCAATCCAGGTAATCGCGACCGTGCCAATTCTGAAAGATGATCTATTCGTTGTGATGATTCCAACATTGCTTCGGCTGATAAGTCATCAAGTGTCACCAAGTCGACTAAAAGGTGAAATTGAAATGTACATATTAAAAGATCGTTCGAAAAAAGAAATGGCTATTTGAACACGTTTTAGACGAGTTAATTTCATTAATTGTTTGAATTTTATCCAAGTATACATGATAGTGATTTTTATATATGCGAGTATCACTCATGAATAAATGTCAATGCTTCGAAAATTACTCACGATAATAATCAGATGGATTCTTGAAAGGTGGGCAGGGAAATTCAGCCAGCGCAAAATAAGGCAGCATCTCTCTCCGTAACCCTGAATACATAATTCTACCACCAGAGGTTAATGTAACACGCGATACCATGGTGAGAATTTCATAAGTTGGCGGATGAAGCGTCAAAACAACAAGCCGTTGGCCTCTTGCAGCCCACTGTCTCAGATATTCCACGAGGAAGAATGCATCAAAAATGTCTAAACCATGCGTTGGCCTGTCAAGTGTGAGTATATAAGCATCCTGGAGTAATCGACAAGCGAGGACTAATCTTCTTGCTTCCGAGGTTGTCAATGTATTAACTAGACAATGCTTTGTAGCTTCAAGTCCGAGTTCCTGTAATATTGCTTCAATTTCCATTTTGGACGTTCGTGCGCCTCCTCTCAAACACATATAGAAATTGAGCACTTGTTGAGCTGTGAGACCAGGACTTAAACCACATTCGGCGGGCAAATAAGCAACCCTCGACCTAGGAAAATAAATAGAGAATTAATGTTGCTTCGAAATTCGGTAAGCGTCACATATTATAATGAATCGGACAATCTAAACACATACGACACAAGAAATGCATGTGATCTCTGTATATCTCATTTTGATACGGTTATATAAGCTGCCTGTGATTTAGCTATTGTTTACAACAATTTATAATTAACTGGCAGAAATCACTCATTTTTCTTTCGTTTTTGAAATTATTGTTCTAACGTATTCCAGTTAACATTATATTCACTAGAACTTCCGTCATATCAAAAAAATTTCAGGGAATCAGTATTGGCATTGGGGGTTTGAACATTCGTATCTCTCTAATGTCTGTTTTTAATGTTTTAAAAAATGTCTAAGCGTGCTCATAATTGAAATTTCATCAATATACTTCATAAGTATATATTATCCGCCCCAAAATGCAGTTATTTATAAATATCAATTAAAATTTTTAGTTTTACCTCAACGCGCGCGTTGTAACAGGTCGCCCATTTAATAAAATATCACCCCTCTTTATTTTTCTCCTGCCGGAAATGGTCTCAATAATGGCAGTTCCTTCTTTCTCCGTTGTTGCCATAATAGCAAGGACATCAGCAGCTCCAGCTTCTAAAGTTATATTACGAAGCAGAGGTGGTCTATCTGATGATTCCACACCCCGAAATTGAAGATGAGGATGCTGCAAAGACGGTAGTCTACGTAGAGTTGCCCCAGCATACGTGTCAGGTCCAATATGACCATGAGCTTGACCCAATATCCCTTGACCGTATCCGGGATCAATAGGTGCTATGCTGTGACGTCTATTTGGTCTTCCGCTTTGTAAAAGATTTGCTTCACTTGCACTCCTGAGTCTAGCGTTGTCTCTAACAATCAATTGTGAATGAGTTTGCTCACGCGGTACCGCATGAACTTGCCTAAAGTCAGGATCACTTCTAGCTGAGCGCATAGCTGAACCAGATTGTGGCATTCCACAATGCGATGCTCGACGACCTTCCTCGCTTGAGTCATATCCACTTGAACCATCGCGTGCTCTTGAAGGTGGAAGCACACGCGGCAATCCAAACTTCAAATATGTGTAGGAGTTACTCGCCAAAGGACTCTTCGGACCATATCTCGGATGCCTGAGAATACTTTGCACGGTTGAGTCACGTAGTTGGAAGTTTCCATAGGGCAAGGGTGACTTTTCAGCTGATCCCAATGCTGAGTCCGTGAAGTCGGAATTTAAGTTTTGCCTATAGTCAATGATGAATACATAGTTAGAGTTGAAGTGATATTCTGACATAATATCATAGAGATTCACAGAAGCTAGAGGGTTGCAACATCCGCCCAAGTGTAGTCATTTCTCGAATTCCCACAGAATTTTGAATCATATCAGTTTTTGAACCTTAGTTGCACAAAGGAGAAGTATCTTCGTTATCAATACTCTGATATACAAAATAACAATATTGAAATCATTTTCCAAGCAAGGGTGAATATTAGTTGAAGATAAAGATCGATAGGAAAAAACGTTTTCAAAAATATGTTGTAATACTTTTCCGTCTTCATACCATCTAACTAATATGACAAATACTTCTGGTGTCTTTCTGCAAATACTTATTCATTTCGCACCTGTATATTGACCAAGCATGAAGATCTTCACTGGCTGGTGGCTCGAGTCCACGTGTATCAAGCGCTCCAGGAACTGAATATCTTCGTTCAAGCTCCCATGCCTCTGACCCCATTTTCAATATATACTGAAAGCAAATATCATAATTATGGTTCATCCGTGCATGCGTAGATATAGAAAAACATGACCATATATTCGCCATTCAGGAAACAAAGTTTATTTTGCATTGTACATGCAACATAAGATAATTTTCATTGGAAATTTAATGAACATATGAGTTTTCCTCTTGCTTTATGATAATAATGCCCAGTCAACTAGAATCATGAACAGTTGTAGAATCTAACTAGTTCCGTATCGATGGCAGAGGAAATAAAAACGTAAGAACATTAAGCACAAGAAAGAATCTTTTAGTTCTGCTATGTATTGACGATTGACAGCAATATAATGTTGTATATTCCTGGCCATGAGTATCTATATTTTTGTGCTGTGGAGGTATTCGCTTATCCGGCATTCCAGGAAGGCGGGACACGAACACGCCTGTGGAAACTACTGGCGAAATTGCTCGCTGAACAAAGCTGCCGGTCTCTACTGTCGACGCCAGCCGTCCGTGAAGAATGGAATGCGCAAAACAAAAGAGAAACTGAACAAACTGCGATGGAAAGGTAGAGTGCGCCTACAGGAGATGAATAAAAAAATAAAATTCAAGTGTTTCAACACAAAGTTCAGGGAGATGAAAAATTTTATGAATACCGTTATTGTGTAAGAGTTTGGCGAATATCTGGCGGCGACTTTGTATACGCAGACTATTTTTGCATGTACGTATGCATTGAAGGCATGCTCAAGAGAATTGCAGTAAAATGGAATGCGTGAGAAGACAAGCGGTTCATTTTCATTTCTTTTTACGTCCATGAATCCTGGTCGAATAAATATAGATCATTAAAATTATACAGAATAAAATCGAGTATTATTGAGTAAGTTGGGTCGTTTTGGTCACTCCACATAATAACTCGTAGACTGTAATGATGTCACATTGTGATATGTCTATTCCATTAAGATTGGGAGTGATTGATAGATCTTAAGATTTACAGTTATCAACCGTTGAATACTACAATGCATCCTACAAATTCGAATATTTTTTGACATCTCTCATCGATTGTTGTCATTGTATCAATTACTTGAATTTTAAACTTCATGTACTTTGACAATATGATATACTGATGATTATTTATCTGATGGCATTGCCCAAGAACTTGAAGAAACAATTCAATATCTACTGTAGGCTTTTAATTTACTCTCTGAGAAGCAAAATATTTTCTAGTTATAATAACCGAAAAATATTCACTTTTTTTTGAATTTATTAAAGTCATCGTACAATAAATTAGCGTGTTGCAAAATTCCAGAATTTTTATCGTGCTTATATAGATATGCAAAGTGCTTAAATAACTATTCATAACAGATAAATGTTGGCAATGGACAAGTGCAATAATGTTGATAAAACCAAAATTCGATTTTCTATATTTTTTCCACCCTTCTGAATAATTGGCTGAGCTTTTAACTGTCCCTTGTTCTTCCTTCCAATCGATGAAAGCCTATTCGAAATAACATCACCCCACATTCATTGCAAGAAGTCATTCACATAATATGAATTTCATAACGAAATAAAAATATTTGAAGCCCATTTCGGGAAGTGATAACAATTTCCTCCTCTACAACATAGACTGCCAATTGTATTTTCATTGATCATTCATATCATTTCATAGTTTGTTACGAATTCCACAGCACCGCTTCCAAATATTTTCCTTTTTCATTCAATTGATTCAATAACGCCTCACGAACTTTGATATTATTTTCTGTGATCGTTTGTAATTAATATCTATATTTGACTCGTAGACTACAGATAATATGATCCACACCGTGAAATTGAGGATAATTCTATAACAAGCGCTCAATTGAATTTTAAATTACTGAGCGACATTTCGAAATTTATCAAACGTATTGTTATCTCGAACGATTTGAATACTGCGAAAGCAATGTTGATTCGCGATACAAGTCTAAGAATATTTCAATAACATAAACATATTCAAATAAATGGAAATACCAATGATGATAATGATGATGAGATCGGCAGTATCAGAACTTAACGGGTTTTATGTTTGGCCTAAAAATTCATCGCCACCTGTTCATTGCTCACTCATTTTAATGGTCACGCTGAAGTTCCAACAGAGGCCTTCAACTTGATGACACGTATACCAGATACAAAATGTATGTGTGTATACGTGGCAATATGGCAACGTCACTCCAAGGCAAAACCTCTAGTATGTGAGCGCACGTATGCGTATGAAAAAAAGCTAACTCTATCATGTCATTATGTTGTACATCCGACTTATTTAGCTAATTGATCAACTTCTCAACTCAGCATTCTAAAGATTATCCATCTGCCATTATTCACATTTGATGAAAAATCATTGTGTGTCATGATAAATTTTCAGTGGAAAGGTTTCACTTCGCTGATACAATTATTTTATTAATATTCATATTGAATGTAGAAATTCTACTATCCAAACATTTGACGTAACACACCTGTTTCGATATACTTTAGAATGGAAATAGAAAACATTCACCATCGCATGTATAACTCTGCACATGCGGGTTCGAATGTTCAATAGCAATGATCACATTACAATATTTAGAATGATAGAATGATAACAGTAATTTATAGTTTAACTATTAATCTGTTCAGTATCACCAGGTGCCGACTATGTATATAAATAGTCCGGAAGCCCTCTTACAACACGATGTAAATATCATAGAACCGTTAGATACTTTATGCATGCGTTTGTATATTCTCACATGTATATTTGAAATCGCGGTATAAATATATATGGTAATGCCATATGATGAGTATACTGAATGCTAGTTGTTAGACTGGTCTTATTATGATCGTTCATTCCAGTCATCGTTGTCTCCATAATCAATGCGAATCGCATCCAAAGACACACCGGTGAAAATAAATATGGCTTACATATACTTTATCTTATTCATACTGGAATTCCATTCAACTCATGAGAGAAGAATCAGATGCATCCAGATTTACAGTCAAATAAAAAGATTGACTCATTTCTGAATAATGTTAACTTTGATTGGTGATACACCACATTTACTTATGGAAACACCAAATTACTTCTAGTGGTATTCATTTTTTTCTATCATGCGGTAAACTCTGACTAGAATTTCATTAACAGACACATGATTCATACGAATGGAGTGTTGAAGTATTGCCTGAGAAATATTAAAAATGTGGTCGTCGCAGCTGTTACATCTTGACACAAGTCCATAGTTTATACGTTCTCGATAATAAATTATTCTATCCGCTGTGCAGTGAAAATTCAATACTTCCAAACAAAAGAATAATAACACTCGCGGATTCTTGTTTTATTCTTCAATTCAATATAAACTGGTTCGTTTTGGTGATAGATTTATTTTCGATCCATGACTGCGACATTACTAAAATTTCGATAAAACTATAGCATTCGATAGCGAAGCATCGCCATCGCTATTTTTTTACTTGGTTCTGTCTTCGACTAAACAAAAGAGTACACACATATATGGATTTCATTACATTTATATTTTTTCCAGTGAATAGAGAGATATATTTCAAATTTGATCATAAATCCTTGGTGCAGCAACGCGTAAAGAAAATTTATGTGGCTATGCGAATCAATTGAAACGAGGCCAAAAAAAAGGAGAAATTATTGAGTAAAAAAATACAAAAATACTTATACTTTCAACCCACCTATTTGTTGATCTACAATCAAGTTTTACAACTCCCTCAATAAAAAAAAAGTGGTTCCGAGAATTTCCTTTAGATATAATTAATTCTGCTACGGTAATTTGATAAGTTACAGGCAACGCTATTTACTGCGCACCTATATTCACATATCACCTGATTTATAATTAAACACCCGATAATAATCTCATAAATTTATGTTGCTGCGACAAATATTGAGAAATATCATATTTGTCTATCACTTGGAACATTTTTCGCACGAGATTTACTTTGAAATTCATACTTTTTCCCATTCCGCTCCAGCATATCTGAATTAATTGATAAATAAAATATATGGTGTGCGCGTATTTATAAATCAAACTGTATAATTTATTCCCGTCTGGTGTAAAGCATTCAAGTTTCATTTTCTCTTCAATAGCAACTCACATTGACATGAATCATCCTTTTATTATTAATTACTTCTCTTTTTCTCCACAACTGCATTGTTTTTGTCATAGGATCATGCACGTGCGCTGCAAAAAAATTCTCACGCACCAGTTTCCAAGGAATTTCCATTGGCGCTTCGTCACTTCAAAAACATCATAGAAATGTATTGAACATATATGTGTACATGAATTGTCGCTACGACTTTAATGCAATGCTGCTGTGACCCAAATCTTCAGTGGTGAGCACATAAAAATTCTGCCATTTCCTGGAAATCGTGGAAACCGCGAACAAACAACACATATAGAAAAAAAAATTTTCTCAAACTATTTTCTATGTATGCACGTTCACATTTAATTGCTTTTCGTCATGTTGTGATAAGAAAGAGTTTAAATCTACTCCTAGTAGATAGGGTTTTCGTGGCTAGTTTTAAATGGCTAGAGTGGAACAAATTTTCACGCTATTACTTATCATTACATAGTGAGGTGTTCCTTGTATGTGCGTGTGATAGTGATCTAAACTGAAAGCTAAGTTTACCCAATACCAATAGGTATTTACTCTTTCTTACTTTCTGAAACTGTACAACAGCAGCAGCTTAAAATTGGAAGTGAAAACAGGATGTAACGTTCTTATATCTCATTTTGGGAATGTTCTATCGTGATATTGGATTTTTCACCATTATGAAAGGCGCTGAACGAACGTTTCAACTTGACGAATAGTAATGATTTTTATTCTTCAAGGTGTCAAATGCAAAGAAAAAGTTTCAAAATCAAGAAGTTAACACCTAGTCTCCTACAACGCTTGTCTGTTATTCACCACATCCCAATGTGGCATGTGTACAATATCAATTAATTCAACAATCTATAGAAATCCATTTAGAATTATAAGTCACAGCACGACATCGAATGTACTTGTTAGTCATAGGTTAACGTGTACATGAGGTGGGAGAAGCGTCGTCCCTTATATGTGCGAGCATTAAACTCTCTTTCTTTTCTTCCCTTTCTTCTCTCTAGCTCTCAAGGTCTCTTATCATCTGGTCACGTCAAGGCGGAGTAAGAACATTGAGTAAGATGAGAAGAAAACTGTGACAATACGAATTAACATAGAGTAAATATGCTGAAATTCAATTCATAAATTTTATGTAACATTATAGTAATATTATATCACATCGTACTTCATTATAAGCCATACACGAAGTAATTATTATTTTTTATCGGCACAGAGGTAAAGAGAAAGAGAAAAAATCGGAAGCAATTGAGAAATTTAAATACTTGAAGTTGAATTAGAATTTTTTTCTCTATGGATAAAGTGGTAGATTAAATAATGAATATGAAAAAGGAAAACGCACAACTGCTGTTTATACAATCTAGTATTTCAAGCTCATGAAATTTCACTGACTCCACTATAGATAAAAAATAGTTTGACTGGAACTATGGGGGCAAAAACTATTATGGAGAAAGATAATTTTTTTCATATTTTACTATCTTCCCAAAACATATAGTTGTATTTCAAAAAGCATATTCGTCAATTTTATGTTCTTTTATAATTGAATTTCAAACACAGATAAATCTTGCATCTCAATTTATCGGTTTGCCCAGAGATTTCTATGAGATGATTAGAAATTTTAACCAGAGGAAACAATTTTTCATTGAAAAATCTCTATGACAACGCATGCGGGATTACACTTAGAAGGTTGTGTGAATACATTAATTTACATATAAGCAAGATTCTTGAAAAACAATTCACACCATTCCGCCAGGGACTAATTAGAGAATGTATATCTTTTTTTCTGTAAAGATGTAATGAAGCATCATTGTGATAATTCTGCAATTTGATCAACGCTGATCTGCGTTGAATCTGCAAGGATTCTTGAAGGTTCATATAGGGATGCACATATTGAGTTTATGATCTTACTCTGCTATCAACCACCGGATATGTATATGGACAAATATCTAAAAGCGCCTTTTCTTGTACGATGCGCTTGCCTGACGACTTATTATGATGACTACTCTAATAAATCCGCAATTACGTTCATGAAGTCATATATAGTATAACGGAAAAACACGAAACAAGTCCACCGACTGGAGAATGATTCGCATGCGGCGTCGTGTAACCGCAACGAAACGACTGACGAATTCATCGTATACCATATACAATACCTCAGCGATAGGAAGAAGAAAAACATAAATCATATTTATACAATGTATCACCAATGAACACCCAAGAAGTTACAAGCGTTGATGAATGCAATTTCAAAGTATTTCCATGGATAAAGTATAGCTGAGTGATAATGTTTTGTTTCCGCCAAATTTCATCAACAGAAAATCGAACAAGAATGAAAAATATGTTTTTTTCTTCCATTTCTCTTGTTGTTGACTCTTTGTTTTAAGCTAAATGTTACTTGCTAATAAATTCCTCGATGAATCACCAATTTTTCATGATGAACCCTCGTGTTACCAATGTATTTTCAGATAGAGCCAACTATTCTCATCGCTTTAATGGCATTGTTTTTCAAGGATATCTTTAACTCTGACAATGTGTATCGTCACTCAGCCGCATCATATGATATGTGATCGGGAACTTTACGGAAAGAACTCCTCCAGCGGATCCAATTTCCATGAAACTTAATGGTGTTTCCTTCGTATGCATTAGTGCGTGGATGTGGGAGTATGTTGTGTGAGCATGTGAACAGGTATATGTGAATGAGCGTTTACGCGATGTTGTCATATGAAGTACTGTAAACACTTTCTATGAAAAATGACAGTAAAAACTTACATTAAGTGGTGATGACTTATCAAAGTCAGAGAAGTAGTGGCATTTCGTAGTCAATTCGTTATTTGATTGATTTTTCCCAAGTTATTTCGACTTGTTTTAACTTGCATTTCTAACATGAACGAACATTGGTATGCTATTTCATTTGTCCGATGTGTTGAAGTTCTCCACCATTCGCACCGATATATACACTCCCAATACAGAGACACGACTCACTGAATATTCTAATGCACAATCACAAATTCGAATGTTTTGATATTTTTTACATAAGAATTAACTTTGAAACTCACTAATTATTCTTTTCATTTACTGTTATCATCGTTTACGTTCCAGTGAAGAGAATAAGGCAGTACACTGGTAAATAAAAAAATAAAGTACGGAAAAGCAATGAAGACAGTTTGAGCGTTTTGTGTGGTTGAATGCCGACTCCAGCCGAGACGGGACCGAACACCGTCCAAACGAACGATACTAGCAAGCAAGGAGCCCCTTACTCTTTTTCCCTTCCTACATCCATTGCTCGGTATCCACCTCAATCCACTCTTTTCCACCGTACCATACCCGTCCACCACTACGTTGCGCTTACCTTCCAAACTCTCCCACCATCTCACGCGTTTTTTTAATAAGGGAAGACATTCACCTCAGAATAGTCGACGCTGGTCGCCGCTACAGCCACAAGAGTTAACTCCTCGTTCGAGGTATCCACAGTTACACGTTCTACACTCGATACTAGTTGATACCTTGATACTAGTCGTCGCTCCGACATCAAACGCATTACACTCCGTTTATTCCTATGTGCCACGGCAAGTTAATTTTAATTTCGACCCAAAATTAATCGTCAAATGATTGACAATCGTTGAGTAAGTTAACTCTCATTAAATGACTCAAGAAATGTAACTTGAAAGAAGAGAAAACATGAAGTGATATGGTGAAGGAAAGTTGATTTTTCATTGTCGCAGTGAGTACACTCTGCGTTCATATCATTCATCGAAAAAACATCTCACTTGTAAATATATTTTTATTCTATTTGAAATGAAATAGGTGTGAATTATCATATGTCCACGATGACTCAACATGAGTGCACACTTGATATATCGAATGTATCGTATTCTACGTCTGTTCCTATTGACAATGACAGTTGCACATCAAAGTCAGAGCCAACTGCAGTATTACGAGATGTTTCGGCAAGAGTTCATGGAGGTGAAGTTCTTGCAGTGTTAGGATCGAAAGGTTCTGGTAAACGAGCACTCCTTGATGTCATTGGTATATTCATTTTCCATTTTATATATTACCATAAGTTTTATTTTCATTATAATTATTATTATTTGAAATTCGGTGACAATAGAAATATGAGACGAATAAGTAGTAAGAAATGATGAGTGATATAATATTTTCAAATTCTATAAATAGCTGGGAGAGCAATGGGCGAAACTCGAGGAAGAATAACTCTGGGTGGCAGCTTACTCACAAATGAATTATTTCGTCGCCATGGTGGTTACGTTGCACACAGGTGTTATCTATTGCCAAGTTTAACCGTACGTCAGACCCTCACTTATGCTACTTGGTTGGCGAACTTGAATAATCGAGAGCTGAGAGTACGTCAAACTCTGGCAGATTTAGCATTGTCTCAAGTTGCTAATAGATCAGTAAACGATCTGACAAGACCTGAATATCGTCGATTGATGTTGGGTGTACAACTGGCAAAAGATCCAATGCTTTTATTGTTGGATGAGCCAACTTGGGACACAGATCCACTCAATACCTATTTGATTGTGTCGATGCTGTGGTCATATGCTACCAGACGTGGATCAATTGTTGTACTTACAATGGAAACTCCACGCTCCGACGTACTACCTTTTGTGAGTCGAGTAACGCTCCTGTGTCTTGGAGCTGTTGTGTATTCGGGTCCAACAAGGAGCATGTTGGATTACTTCACTTACATCGGATTCCCATGCCCTGAACTTGAAAATCCATTGATGTATTATTGTAAGTCATTGAAGATGTTGATAAATTCGATTACATTCAAAGAATACTAACAGGGTAAACATCCACGAAAAAGCTATTTTTTTTTCTGCATATTCTTGAAGTACGACGTCCGAAACATATTTTTGAAATGTTTTTATTGCTAAAAAAAAAAAGTTATAACAGAAGATATCCTACGGAAGATTCGGACACCTTATACTTGGCATATGTAGAATAGAGTGGAAAAAGCATATCTTGACGTATTTGATGTTTTCCCTCGAAACCAAGGAAAAAATTTCTAGAGGAAACGCTTGTAATTAATGCAGGGAATATAATAACAATACTTCTTGAAATTTCTTTCCCACGCCAGAAAGCAGTGAATTCTTGTGAATAATTCAATTTTTGAAATCATCTTAATGATGAATTTACTTCGTACTTTATATTATCATTATGAATAAGAAATGTGTTAATGATATTAGCCAGGAACGGGCTATCATTTTCTCCTCGAATCCGTTTCTTTAGGCCATTCCAAAAGTAACGGACTTCAAATTTTTCAACCGAGACGTCACAATTTAGTCAATTTCGAAAGTTTCGGAAAAGCATGCTCAACAAGAACAATATTCTTTGCGGTCAGATTGACACAATATCATACAATAATCCCTACTATCAAATGAAATTTTGCAAAAAAATTCTTCCAGTTGTAATACCAGAATTTGCAACTTCCTCACATGAATAATGAATATTGAACATCGCGACTTATGACTACAATGTTCCCCTGTTACATAAATTGCAGTCATGTTCAGCGAAAGTTTTCAATTCTTTTCTCTTCTTCGGAATCCCAGTGTGCCTGTCAACGGTGGATCGAAGGTCACGTGAAAGATTCTTAGAGTCCAATCAACAAATATCAAACCTTGTTGAAAAATTCAAAATCGAAGGTGGATTATATATGAAAGAAGCGCCACAAGGACCGGCCAGCGTCAAAGAAGCACCAGTAGGGTATTTACATAAAGGCTTGGGCCGTGGTATCAAATCCGGATGTTTTTCTACACTTTTCGCACTATATATGTAAGTAAGATCATTTTCGATACATATGCATATATTAGATTGGGAATGATTACATCTTCGAGAATGAAATTCTCAATTCGGTGGATCTTCAGTCGATGATGATTTTCGTTTCTATCATTAATGCACTGTTGATCCTGAGACGAAATGTTTCCGATACAGGCGCTACGATTATTCTGAATAACAATCGAAGTTGAGGATATTTCATTCTTGAATAATGATCCAATATCTGCACTAGAGCGATATGTAAAAGGTTTTCACATCTGACAGGCAGAGTAGCTGCTTGAACAAAATACTTTTGTTTTCCTTTCCTAATGTCATATCATATTTTTTCAGGAGGGGGATGGCAACAACGTTTTCTTTTAATAAAGGTGGCTTAGGACACTTTGCAGCTCGGCTCTTACTCCTGCCATTTTGCTTAGCATTATTGAGTATTGTATACTCACATTCAAGCCCCGTACAATCCAGGATATTTCTCCAGACAGGAGGTTTGGTGTTTAATTGCTTGACACTATTTTATATTGCAGGAATTGCAACCACTGCATTATTATGTACGTACTGACCTTCCTCTTGTTGTTCTGAAATGAAATAAGATGAGATGAATTGTTTTGAACATTCAACGTAATGATGAAAATCGTTGTTTGTTTCCATCTAGTTCCCGGATTCCGTGCACGATACTATCAAGAAAAAAGAGAGGGCCTTTACGGTGGTGCAATGTTTTTATCGTCATACACGCTACTCAGTCTACCATTGAGCTTCATTTCCACCATAATTACGATAGGAATCCTTGTACCGATTCTTGAATTAGATTTAGTCGCTTGGGCTTATGCTTCGGGTACACTGTGGGCGAGCTATGTTGCAGCAGAACAACTCACCGTAGCATTTTTTATGGTAATTCGCCGACCACTGACAGGTGCGATATCAGTATTATATCTCACACTGCTTTCCCTACTTGTCGCTTCCGGTGGGGTTCGTAGTTTTCGAAATTTACCCAAATGGCTTGCGGCTATTTCAACCGCATTGCCTACAAGATATGCATCGCTAGCGATCAATCAATTATCCATTGATACGCCATCTTTCTTGAATTTATCATATAATGAGAGCTTATCGTGTCCGGGGATACCAGGATTATGCAGATATCCGGATGGCCGAGCCTATTTGATAGAGCGGTTCACTCGCGAAGGCGAGAACATTTCACAAGTACTAAATGTCGATCTCAATTTGCTTATCTCTTTGGCCTTCGCACTGGGTCTTGTTATTCTAAACAGTATTTTTTATCTGCTGCCGCTACCAGCAAAGGTCAAAGCGAAATTCCGTGAATGATATAACATCAACGAAATAATATTAAGAATTTTCTTAGACATATGGATTCTGTAAACCTCGTGAAAAATGATACTACTTTTCACTTTGTACTTATCACTCACAAAATATACAATTCATCCATTTTCATCTTTATATCAAATTTTTTCTATTTTCAAAATCAACAATAACAAAGAAAAATAATTTGTCCGTCATAGCAGTATAAAAATCAATTGAAGGTTAGAATTTTTCATTTATTCAACTCTCGTCATCCATTGATATTTGTCCCATGACCTTCAATTCATCTGCCACGGAGAATTCACATCCAGTCGAACTGACGACTTCACTTATATCCACATTAGGAGCCAACTCAATCAAACGTAAGCCTTCTCCATGAACAACTTCAAATACTGCCAAGTCTGTGATAATCATATCAACACACTGCTGACCTGAAACAGATAAGGTATATGTTATTATTCATGGAAACGTATGAACTGGCAAAAACTGCGATTTTTCCACCAATTATCTCCCTCACCTGTCACAGGTAGTGTACAATTTTCCACAATTTTAGGACTACCGTCACGTGCTTTATGCTCCATTGTGACAACTACCTTTGTTCCACTGGCAGAAACTAAATCCATTGCACCACCCATCCCCTTAACCATTGAACCAGGAACCATCCAATTAGCCAAGTCACCGTGTTTAGATACTTGCATACCACCGAGTATCGTCAAATCAACGTGACCCCTGAAATTATGTGAAATTAGCATTATTTTCGTTTATCTTTCGCAATTTTCATATAATTGTTATAACATATCCGAACATAAAAATTGATGTGTACCCTCGAATCATTGCAAAACTTTCATCACTGCCAAAAATCGATGCACCTGGAATCATCGTAGTTGACTCTTTACCAGCATTAATTAAATCTGCATCGAGTTGATCTTCATTTGGATACGGACCGAGGCCCAAAACTCCATTTTCGGATTGGAGTATCACGTTAATGTCCTTACGAATATAATTAGCTGCCAACATTGGCATTCCAATACCCAAATTCGCTATTTCATAAAATATATATATGTATATATTAATATTATATTATTTATAATTGAATAGGAATTCATTATTTTCCCAATTATTCTTACCGTACATTCCATTTTTGAATTCAAGCGCAGCTCGTCGAATAATCTTATCTCTTGCTTTGCTTGCTGGTGTCGTTTTCTTTGTTTTTACAGATGCAGATGTTTTGATTTTCTACGAATACGTACGAATCTGTTTAATACGTTGAACATTTGCGAAGAATAACTATAAATTATGATGCTCAAATTAAAGAGAAAATGATAAACAACCTCGATTCGTTTTTCATAATTTCGTCCTTTGACAATTCGATCAACGTAAATGCCCGGTACGTGTATATTATCTGGATCTAATTGTCCAATCTCAACTATTTCTTCAGCTTCAACGATTGTTATTTTTGCCGCTTTACACATTACAGGATTGAAATTTCTTGATGATTTTCTAAATATCAAGTTACCCGCTTTATCAGATTTCCATGCTTTTATCAATGCGAAGTCGCCTGTAATGGCGGTCTCCATTATGTAGTTCCTACCATCGAATTGTTGTACAGGCCTTGGTTCTCCAGATATTTCGGCATTTTTCTCTTTGTCGTATTTAATAACAATATTGCCCTCTTGAATTATCGTTCCATAACCAGTAGGTGTGAAAAACGCTGGAATACCAGCACCACCAGCTCTTATCCGTTCTGCCAAAGTACCCTAGTCATATACTACCATTATTATAGCATTTACATAATCAGAATCAGAATATGATATTCATTACCTGTGGTGTAAGTTCCAATTCGAGCTGACCATCCAGATACTGCTTCTCAAATTCAGCATTCTCACCAACATAGGACGCAATCATCCGCTTTATCCGATGATTTGCCAAGAGTAAACCCAGCCCAAAATCGTCAACGCCCGCATTATTTGATACTACTGTTAAATCCTTAGAACCATGTTTGAGAAGCGCACCAATGAGATTTTCTGGTATACCACATAGTCCGAAACCACCAACCAAGAGCCTTGCTCCATGAGGAATATCAGAGATAGCTTGATCAGCAGATTTGAAATATTTCCCATCTCCTACTGGTGACGGCAGTTTTTCGGTATCAGTCTCCAACTCCGGAATGTCAGTTTTTATTGAAAAATTTACCGCAAATATCTTGAAAAAATTTTTCGTTATTACGAGGAGAACACAAAAATGTATCACATAATAAAACACATTGATCAAAATCATGGAGAACTATGAAATCATTTTCATTGAAATGTTTTTATCGATAGTGTTTCCATGTTGCCATTCCCACTCATTATCCAACTATTGAAGACAGATAAAATGATAGCAAAAGATAAATATATCCCAGAACAGTTGCACAGATGTGAATGTTTGATTACTCAATCATTAATATAGAGCATTTATGATGAGATAAGCAATCTTGCGAATGAGTTTATCCAAAAATAAACAATATCCAAATTCCATGACATAAAAATTCATCAGGCCGAATCGATGAAACAATTATTTAATGTTTAATTGGTAATCACAATGATATGATGAATATTATCGAAGTAAACAACTATTTATTCGATACAATTTCAAATTGATATGGGAAATTTCCCATCCTGTTAGTGTAGTGACAAGTTTTCAATTTATAGGTTATATTTATACTCACCCTATTGATTGCAATATGTTTTGATGAAATGCGACTCGAACTCCCTAATCGAGCCAATGTCCCACCGAATCTCATGATAATCGATGTCATTTTTCAACACATATATCTTATTTCGTAAAATTTAACAACATTAACCCTACTCGACACACACTGGTATATTTACATGCCACTAATGTGATGATGTTGCATCCAATTCATTCCGATCTATATTCTGTATGTGTTTATGTGTGTGTGCGTCTATCTGTATATACTGTATCGTTGACTCTGCCGACTGCCCGACGATCCGACTATCGTAACCGACCACATCCAACTATACATTCAACCCCGCTCAATGACCAATTGTTTCAAGTTTCAACATCCACACACAATTAACAATGCTAGCACGCTATCAATTTTTCGCCAACGAATTATATTCAATTGTGGCCCAATATGCTTGATTAATTATATTTATTTGCGATGCAATGGAAGATAATGCAAAGCACTGTCCGAGGTCATTCAGTCATACGCAAATGTTTGTAAGTACAATTTGGATATACCCTCACTACATGATCGAAATTACCATTTGAAAAGTTGCTGTTCATATGTATGAATATGTAAACCGAAATAATGTATAATACAGCAATGAAGATATGCTGATACAGCTTGTGTTGTCCCTGGAATCACTTATTGGTTCACGCATATATATATATGTTTCAGTTAATCTAAATTCACGTTAGATATAGTCCAAAAAAATATGCCAAGAAGATGTTCACAAACCGAATGAATTTATGTATTTAATTACTGACCAGAAAATTCATCAGTCAATGAAATAGATCTTAATGAAAATTTGACGGGAAAACATTTCGTTGGAAAATAATGAACTGAGATATTTTTTGGTGCAAATGAGATTCGAACCCGTGTCTCTCGGATCATGGAACGGAGCTATGCAGTTAAGATTATGCACATTGCTTTCAAAACGATAACCATATGAGGTTATACTGATAAGCGAATTCAGGACAAGACTTATGTTGCATTCTCCGGTTCAAATAGTTTTACTCCAAATAACAAGCTCTGTGTGAAGTGAACGATGAGCTCCACCGATTTTTCATGCTACGCAAGACTTGAATATATCAGTTAGTTTTTTATATAGGAAATATACTGCCACATCCATCCGTGTTTCAATTCAGCAATATATTTAATCTCATATTTTCTGTAATAATACATGATTTGAAAATATAAAATACATAATAAATTAACATAAACTTAATTCATACTTTTTGTATAAAATATAACAAGAAACACAGGCTTCAAATATACATGATCAATAACACGAGTTCTGTTCATTATATTAGGGAAGTCTGATTCAACTTTCTGAAAAAAAAGAAAACTGAAAAAATTTCTAAGTGGGATCAATCCGTCATAATTGGTTTGAACTTTCGATGCTGTCTTCAATTAAATTCAATCACATTTTTTGTACAGTGAACAACAAAAGCCTCCTCGAATTTCAGTTTCGAGTGAGTAAAATAGGTAAAAAATACTTCAATCTGATCTTCACAGTTTCATATACAAAGATTATTTAAATAACAGAAGAAAAATTCTCCGCATTTGCAAATGTATAATGAGATGTCTAGAAGGTAATATTTGGAACATTCACTAAATCGACTCTCAGAAAAGAGTTACCGAACTTCAAATATCTTCTAACGAGTGCTACTCCGTGTACTCTTGAAACGCCAATTTAAACGATTGAATTGGAAGAGAAAACTAATCAAATTTATTTTTATTCATGTATGGCAGATAAAATTGGTTCGTCTGCCACTGGCATGGCATAATGTCAAATAAGTATTAACGAAGACGTCCACTCCTCGCATCCGTCACAGCACCCCATAGTTCAATAACAAAATCATCTGTAAATCCGAATGCTTCAAGATCAGAATTGTCAATAGCCTCAGCGAAATCCATGCTATTAGATTTACCGTCCGCCAATTCCCAAATCTGTGTCGCCAATTCATTATCATTAATACCCATAAAACTTTCCAAAATGGAATTTATTTTATCAACACCAATTGTTGTTGCGTTATCCACCTAAAAGAATATTTTTCATCACATCGAATCTGGATTTGATCAACACCAATGTCAGTGAAAATGAGATCAAAATAATGGTGATTGTTACTAAATTTCAAATTCTGAGTGGAAACGTTATGAACGTGTGATAGTTAATGAATCCTCTTATTTGAATCGCATATCAAATCTCCACTTGCTTTCCTAATGCGTTCACAGTTGATGAAAAGACACAAAATTACTCACAGAATTTTATATTGGAAAACTTATGTGACGAGAGCAAAAAAATCATATGATAATTGAATTTTATCATACATTATCGATTCATTACTGTCTACTTCATGGCTGACCAATTATTTTTCTGAATGAGAGTCATTTTCCCGTATACTGTGGAGTTACCTACCATCACAACTTATCTTGAAATTTGCCCCTCAATGTTTGCATAAATTTGTTACAACGCCCAAAAGATGGGATAAATCATCTATCAATATTTCTTTCTTTTAACTTTTCCGATCGTCACTTTGAATCAGAACATAACTCACTAATATCACCGCAATTTCGATTCATTTTCCATCATAATTGAGAACAAAATCATAGGTCTAATCATAGTTAAAATACTGACCTCTTGAATCTGAGTACTCCCATCAGCTTTGAATCTCAAAGTTTCTTTTCCAGACCCATATCCTGACTTCTTCCCCTTTTTTATGTTACCTCGTGGACCTATACTTCCGAAGCCACTTTTCTGTGGTTCAATTAATCTCAGGGTGAATGTGGATCCTTTTGGTATTTCTTTCAGCATTTTTGCAACTTCAAAATGACGCCGGCCAACCAAATTTTCTGAATTAATTCGCTCAATGTGATCGCCTACCTGAATAACATTCACTCTGTCAATCACTGAGCCTTCCTTTATCCGTTTAATGAATGCATAACCAGCACCATTGTCCGTTATTGTTAATCCCAAAGCATCTTCTGTTTTCACTAATTCTATTTCTTTGGGTTGACCTGCAAAACAGAACCGAATATATATCAATAAATGAGAAATATGTTTATAATATATAATGATTTTTCACTACTCATAAGTTCAAAACAACGAATTTCAAATTGGCAGTCGAAAAATGAAAAACGAGTCACTATTCAATTCGGAAATCAACAAAACTCAAAATATTTAGAAATTTCACGTTTATGCTGTAGAGTTCTTAGGCGATGTGATAGCGCTTAATTGAGCAGATCAATACCAATTTCATTCTTATTTGTTGGGGGACAGAATAATTTGATTTGATCACATGTGTATCATGATTTTAGAAGGATATTGAGAATTTTTATTCGGAGAAAGAATAGAGAAAATCTAATAGTTTGTATAGGATTTTAAATAAATATGTGTTGATTGATAAAGATCAACATTTCAGACCATTCAAAAATAGTTAGAAATGACAGGGATGTGGAACTTTTTCCATCAGAAACTGACAACAAACAGTTGAAATTCGGCTAATGGTCAATCTAATTTATTTGTCAACTATACCTTTTCGATGAGCGAATATAAAATCATCCAGTCCTATTTGCCCACCAAGTAACTCTTTCATGTCAATCCTAGCAGTGTTCAATGTGCAAAACAGTATCTGTAATAGATGAAATAATCGTACTATATGAACATGAAACTGTATAGAACTATATAAACACCAGCGGTTGCGTGTTCAATCGTAGTCTTTCAATAAATAGGATTGACTGAATGATTCTATATTATATTAATTATTGGCCTATCCAGATTGTTTCACTTTTATATTCATTCAATCCGCAAATCTGTTCAAGATGCGCCGTAGTTTATAATTTGTACATGTATAACGACCAATAGACAATAAAAAATTTGATAGTATTAAAATGATTCCAATATTTCATGGAAATATGAATGAAGAAAAAAGTATTGTCAAAATGTATATTTATTCTACAGAATTTCCTATGAATATCCGCACATGGTGGGCGATGTCATGAACCATGACCAATGTTTCCGGTGTTAAAGAATAGCGTCACTACACCATATAGTGTCGCAATAAAAACATGTATGAAAGCCAATCTCGCTGGCTCGTAGTCATTAATTACACAGCATATAACTATTATACTTACTTCACTTGGTGGTAATTCCCAACACTCAGCAATCTTCTCATAGAGCTCACGTACATTCCTAAAACCTGATATAAGTCCCGTTGTACTGCCATGTGCAAGCTGACAATGAAATACCAGTGGAGTCTTGCCTTGACTATCATCATTTGGTATAGATTGATCTTCATGTCTCATTTTGTCCCCTTTATTATTTCCATTTATGATTTTGTTACTGCTGTTTCCATTAAGAGAATCCTGTTCATCTTGATTATGAGATCCGTTATTTGTCTTACTCAATGCCGGCGATCTCGGCGCACTTTTCGTCTTGAATAACGGCATTCCACTGCGAAAATTGCCATTGTATCACTACATTAAAATGAAATGACCGTACAAATTCTGAGTCGTTGGTATTGGTATACAATTTTGTGACGCGATACACAATCAAATAAGATTTTATGACTGTTTGCTGGTGTACGTTTTATTCAAGTATCTTATTGTGCGTTCGACTCAATTTTGCCACTTGACAATTATACAATGCAATGGATCGACATTATTATATAACCATACCTATTAAAGTATTGAATTTAACAGTGTTCCATTGGATGTAAGAATATTTTAACGTAATTTGAATTATTACGCAACAATTGTGCACGACTCACTCGATCAATTAGCACGCTTGATTCGTTTTTTCGGTCAACAATCGAACATTATCATCTTGGAGTCATATAGTAGAAAGTTCAGAAAGAATATTCGAACTTGTATATAGAACATGCATGAACTTTTGACATTATAGAAAGTAAATGGGAGTATTGTAGGTATGACTATGATTGGATGTCATTCATCTACAATTCATGAAATTTCATTCTGGTATCACAAAAATTGATATCGATGCCATTTATAAATGCTCAAAATGAAATATTTTATATTAATTCACAGTTGGCGCATTGAATAATTAGGAACATCGAGAAATAACATGTCGTTCCATTGCATGTAATGTACAGGGTACATAATTCAATAAATGTCGAAATAACAGAATACACACCTGCAGTAATTGGAATTTAATGTACATATAACATCCAACGTTGAATCAACAGTGTTTCCGCCGCCAGACTTTGATTATTTCGTTTCTTTCTTCAACAAGTGCCACAATCTATCAGTCCACGTAGACACTCATGATAACTATTATATGCTCGAGCGCGACTTACTTGCACGAACACCTATAATCTACGTACCGATAATAATCGTAATTTATCGCTATTTTTCACAGATTGTACCTATGCTGCCCTATGTATTTCAAGTTTATCTGATATTCGCGCTATCACAGCCATATGACTGAATTTCCATCACGTTAACGATTGTAAACAAATGTAACAAAGTAAAGTTTATATTTTTTTTAGAGTCTAATAAATTTCAATTAGAACAATATCAATTCACCCTACTTATCTATGAATTCGATAGCACTATCGTCCAAATAAAACGCAGAATGAAAAATTATATTATACGATATGAAATTCAATTTTCTACTGTGAAGCAGTCGCTTGATAGAAAGAGTGCATGACATTACAAGCATACAACTGAATTGGCTTTGTTGAAAAAATTCTCGTGACCCTCACATAGTATAAGCCTAACGCGATTCCCCACCATCAGTTCTCTGTGAACCTTACCTCTCTATATTAACGTCTCTGTTTCTTGCTCTCGTACTTTTTCCCTCTCTATTTTTCTGTTCTCCCGACCGTTTCCTTCTCTACCTCACAATTTTTAATTAACATATTTCAAACTCGTATTGTTCATTCTAATATGAATTGATATCATACAAAATGAATATAACCGATAATTAGTGTCTGATAAAATTCACAAATTGAAGCAGATAATAATTCGATACTATGAATTCTTCGAAAAAAAATCTAAGTATTGCTGCAATGAAATTAGAGTGTGATATGGTAATATTATTCAATAAAGAGCAACCCATGATAATTCTTTGATGTATTGTATAATGATAACAACAATGTACAAACGAAAGACAAATATATGTACTTCTGAGTTTTAGCGAACTTATCACATTATTATTTATAATTACTGTCATGGAGTATTTCAAATCGAATAAGGCGAAACAATATCATATCGCAGAATCGCAAGTTAATTAGAAAAGTACAAAATTTATGTATTAATACATCACAGTGTCGCATATCTGAGATCAATGTCGTTAGCCCAGATATTAGGTTGGCGGGTTGGAGCTACGTTGGAGTACTGTGGGGTCAAAAATTGGATATGATAGTTTCATTCCAAATTTACCATGCGTGAGTTTTATTCTACAATCAATTGTATGGGTAAATGTTTCCTCATGAAATTCCAATTGAATTTTTCATCCATACCACATCAGTATGAAAAACTAGTGAGCTTTTATATCTCGCATAATGGAATCAAGAAATAAATCGAACTCTGCACGCCGGTATGTATTTAAAGTGTTGAGTTTAAAAGGCTGAAATGACGCTTCACTGGAATCGAAACATGAAAAAGTTATATGAAAGCGCAGGGACGGTTAATATATGATTGACTGTTAATAAGCATATACCACCCGCCAAGTTAATATCATCCCTGTTGATTAATCCAACGGCCAGAGTAGAACGAAGTGGACATGTATCGCTTTCTCATAAATACCCCAAATAAATGAGTGACAGTATGCAGATTATATCACGGGTAACAATGTAATCAACGATTAGAATATTGAGCACCTATTTCTTGATTGAAATTGTCAATGGAATACCAAATGTAAGCAGTTATTGAGTATTATGCTATAAAATTGTTGCCCAAGTGTAATTCAGGTTGTATTATGAAGACTTTCCAAACTCTACCACAATTCGTATTGTCCTCCAACATTAAATAATTCTGCATTGGTAAAAGCAAATTTTCATATTTATCGGTGTCAAGTTGATACTGTTGCATTGCACGATAAACAGCTCTGAAAGGCGCTTGTTTTTGGGAATGAAAAGTTCCCCTAGATCCGTGAATAATCAAAGCACCTTCTTTCTCAGCGTCTGTACACACTGACATATACATACAGTGATCTGGTCTATAGTTGTAACGACATGGATAGATGTATAATCGCTCAGGATGAAAATGGAATATAATATTAATTATGTCTTGATCACCCCAAGTGATTTTCAATCTGTATTCTTTGTGAATCGGTATGACATAATCAGTCCAACGGAAATTTCTCATTCGCGTGAGATTCATCAACATAACACCTGAATTGACCCCAAGTTTCCCATAATATGGATGCTTGGCGAAGCGATTATACCATCCAGTATTCGGATCCTCGTGTTCAGGGCTCAAAGCTGCCAATTGAGTTGAATTCATATTTTTGAATTCATCCCAAACGAACTCTGGTGGTGCAAGAAACAATGTGTCCGTATCAACGTACAAGACTGCATCAGTGTCATTCAGTAAAGTCTGTAATGAATATAATTTTGAATGCAATAGTGCTTTAACAGTAAGTGATTCTCTATTTATAATTTTGAAGAGTCAATTTTTCAAAAAAAATAATAAAAAATAATGTTTTTTTCGTTCCTCTTGTATATATGAAAATTCCAGTTTTCAGAAAATATATCCTCGCATATTCGAATTCGTCTGAACAATTAGTATAGATATGGAAAAGAGTTCCATCGAAACTTTCTGTTTTCGTGTATTAATGGACAGTGGTCTCGAAAATACGAAGAGGATTTTCCTCGAATTACTATTCGAGTTGTAATTAATTCGAGTACATCGTAATTATGCTAATATTCTGATTCAATACCCATAATTCATATTTACTCTAGACGAAACATAAATGCATCTTAAATTATGAACCTGTGTAAGGAATCGATGACTTATTACCAAATATATAATTTAAATGTCCGAATGTAACATAAATATTACTACAAAAATTGAATCCCGAATCCTTCATGGGACATTTGTCGGTATTTTTATACCTCTCATGAGGTATTGACATTGGTAACGAAATCATTGGGAATTCTCGAGATATGAAACTTATTTTTTGTGAATTTGCACAAAATTGACTCTTCAACTGTTTATTCATTGAGACTTACAGGTAAGAATAATCTTTGTGCGGCGCACGGTTTGAATAATTTTCTCCACATAAAAACGTCACTGGAGTCTGGGAACTTGATTGGCCTTACTGTGTAGGTGAACGTTTTGTTTGCTCTAACTATCCAATCACTAAACTTCTCTTCGAAGGCAATTATCAAATCCTCCTCTGTTATAACGATGAATTTCAGAGGTCTTTTGGAAAAAACCAGAGCAGATTTTAACATAGTTAATGATTCATCCAATCTATCACCGCAGACCACGACACATACTACTACTGGTTCAGCATGTAACTTCAGCTGCTGTTCAACAACTGGTTCGACTAACAATAGACTGGAACTTTCTTGTACATCATGGCTTTTTCTTGAAAATTGCGGTGTGAAATTGAGTAGTATCACTAATCCAGCAAACAAAACCACCACAACAATAAACCTATACCTTGACTTCATCGTTGTTGATTTGTCGGCGGCATCGGGAGCCTTCACTTTCAACTCAATCTTTCAATGCATTGACAAATGATTGTTTCAAACCGCTCACCTAACATTTCCCCGACTCATAATATCCAGCATATCAACATGCCATTTTTTTTCTTTTTTCTCTTTCTTTTCTACAACGCCTAACCAATTTGACAAGTGACTACTCAACTTTGAGGTTAGGATTTGGTTCGGATCTGTTCGAATTCGAACACCTTGTCGCCATTTTGTCATGCACAATAAAACACATATGGCGCCCTTCCCTAATTCCTCCTACCAAAGAATACTGTCCCATAGAAGCTTAATTATAAGTCCATTTTTCGCGTCCCACGAAAACCGTAGTGCCTACCCTGAAAATCAGAGAGCGACACTTGTTCAACTAGAGAGTGGAAGCTGAGCGTATACAATGAGCAGCG
>JAPYZH010000626.1:0-31730 GCA_030523085.1 Meteorus colon | reverse complement strand
AATTCAATACACAAACTAGCAATTTTCATTATTAAGTGAATTGTAGTAACCTCTACATATTCTTAATAAAATTTCCGAGTATTTGGGCCGTTTTATGTTCGCCTCGCCGAGATGTAATTTTTTTCTAGAAATTAAGAAATGTTGCTAGATTTTTCTCTCCGTGTGTAATGGCGTAGTATAGTAAAAAAATTTCCAAAGACATAATATCGACTGTTATTGATTTGGTTTCACATTTTTTCTTATAAATTTCAATCCTAATAGTTCACAAGTTGAAAAGAAGAGGATACAATAGAAAAATATGCTATAATTGACGGTAAGAATGAAAAGTATAATATTGTTATGTCACTCAGTCGAATGTTCGCATTCAGTGACGATGAGTATTGGTATTAATATTGTTTATATAACAATTGGAAATTGGAATCAGTGATAAATTGTTTCTATCTTGCAACAATTACCTATTTTTAATGTCTGAATTCTTCGAAGTGATAAATTCATGAGTTTATACTTACTTTGGCTGTAATTTTGGAAGCTGACACGAGTAGAATAACAACAATGGTCGAGACAACAATAAATATTTTACTGATTTTCATCGTGTACTCAGTATTTCAGCAAATGTTATACAATTGGAATTGGTCTCGGTCGTGTACTAAGTTCTATTAGCCGTAGAAGACTCTTTTTATAACCCCGCGGTATGGTTGAATAGAGAACAATTAAAAAACAATTTTTGAGGATCCACCAATTGTTAGAAGGTTACGCCTAGTTATTTGTAATGTTCAGTTGATAATAATAATTTATGAAATATGTCTTAAATAATTGAAAATATTTTTATACAATTCAATGTCATTTCCTCATGCTTATCATTTTCTGTGAAAATTTACGAGTAAAAATGTTGATTATATGAAATCATTTAGCCGTGAACTTATTATCAATCATCAAGAATAAATGATCAATCACGTGGCTAACGAAATTTCATGCCTGATACTTATATCAGAACTATTAAAGACAATTAATTTCATGAGTCTCGAAATAAAATAATTGATAATTCCATTCTATACATCGAACGAGAACAATCAAATCAAAGTCTTGATAATATTTCAAATTTCCAATCAATTTCATATCCAGTATTTGGTAATAAAAACTTGAACAAGAAATATTTGATGAAATACTTATCAAGGTTCGAAGTATGTGGGTACCAATCACTTTAAGTTGTCGTACATATAATCAGTATTCGTTGTGAATCGAGTGGTATCAAGCAATTGTGAAGAATATTTGTCATTCACAAACTGTATTAAGATATAAATTCAATCATTCGCTTCGGCTGAATTCACAACGAAAATTGATGCCATCGTAACACAGCCAAAAAAACAAAATCACAATTTAATTTCGAACTCGATGTTAATGAGGCTTTTAATAGTTTGAAATAGTTATCGACTGAAAATCAAATAAAAACGAAAGAATAAAATACATCTGGTAATTTCAATTTCAGTAGTTGTTGAATGGATGATAAATATTAGTTTCAACCTATTTGAACACCTGTAAGGTGTCGCTGATGTTTATATTCAACGATTAGCTGAAGGTCAGATAAGAAGATGACGAAAGACTCAATATCTACGACGCACATACATTTTATATGACTACAATACGAGTACAAAAATATTTTTGTTTATGCTGTAAAGTATGAATAAAACGAAGTTTACATCACAATGATGAATAATCATTTGTCACGAATTTATTTTATTACAATTACATGAAAATTTCATGATACATTTTGAGATATACAATAATTGTATTGGTGACTAAAAGTGGCAATCCCACCCATATTCGTCTAAAGCACCCCAACCCATACAAACCTGGTCTGACTCACGGCGTTTATCATCAGGGGTACGACCTGGATAAGTTAATTCCAAATCTCATTAGTAAGCCACGTAGATGAAGTGCGTGACATTAATAGTGAACACCAATATTGAATTTCTATGACGAATCTAACGGCTGTTTCAGACAAATAAAAATTTTTCAATTGATCATGATTGAATTTTACTATTTCATCATTTGAAACTGACTGAACTATTGCGATATGTTGGCAGTTAGTAAAGAACACGAGAGCTCAAGATAATTTGTTTGAACCAGCCTTGATAGATTTTATTGTCATATTTTCATATTTTTTTTTATTAATTATGATGAACAATTTACATACGTCCAAGATTTATGCAGTACCTCTGTAACAGACAAATAAAATGTTGATGCAGAGAAATTGTAGACAAATAGATTATTAATATAGAACATATTGTTTATTTTCACGTTTATTTATAATATGAAAAAAAAATGTCAGAATTCAATAAATCTTGAAGGCAATGAACGAATTTCTGTTAACATTCTTCTTAATTTTCACGTCAATGTTGCAATGTCCAAATTGATACTTCCAATTTGCTCATACTATTAATTATTTGAAGACACTCATGAATTCTGAGCGTTTAAAATAACGCATGCAACAATAACTCGAATAAAAATAACTTATATTACAAAGAATTATTTTTGTTTGCAGTTATTCACGACGGTGTGATTTTTGTTTCTGTTATTGCGGTGGAGTTGATTTGATGAAATAACTTTTTGAATGGATATTGATTGAATATTATTATTTTGGTTAAAAAAGTGGAAAACTGGAAGCTCATGAGCAATTGAAGTGACTATACTTGATAAAAACTGATTGGAGACAATGGGCGACTAATTAACTACAGGTTCAAAATTATTTCTTATTTTTACAATAATTCCATGTTGCATCAATGACTTTACCCGCTCACTATTTCAAACAATACTTTCCAGAATTATATCGGAATGTGAAATACTCGGACTTTCATTGTTCTTTCTTTCCTTATTGTTATTTCATCTATGAAAAATTTACAGGCCAAACTCTTGAGTTCAATTCATTTAATCATGGTTACTAATTCACCTGAAACTCAAATATTTTCCCAATCTTATGCTTCATAACTGCGTAAAATTATATTCTACTTGTCAATTTTTCATCAATGTTCTTTATAATAGAGCTATATAGAATTGTATTGATTTACTTACAACAGCAAATCCGAAACATGATATGATAGCTAATATTACATCAAATATGAGCTGGATGATTCCCAACAAAACCATTATCTTGAATTGAACAATAATCGTTGAGTATTTAACAAAATTTAGTTGAAGTTTAAAGAGTAACTGGTTGTTGGCAGTTCAGACTTACAATGAAGTGATCGTCAACTGCACTGACAACTACTACCCGAAATGTTTACTGTTAACGCCTCGTTTTTGTCAGCTCAAATTTTATCTCTTTGGTCCAATCATAGTAAATTATTATATTTGAATAAACACAAAGTCAATATCAGTTTGAAATTTGGATAATGGTTTCTATTCGGCCGCATTCTTCTCAACACGCGCATTTAATTTTCAATTATTTCATTAATGTATTGACAAAGATATTATTATCTTGTATTCAATATGAGGCGCATTGAAATCAGCGGTACGTGAGTTGTTTGTTTCGTTTACATATCATTAAGTGTCCAAATTCAGTGGGGGTGCAGGAATGCATCTGATGATTAAAATTCATTCCTCACAGCAAAGCAAATCTTAATATATATATTTCTTGTGTGCGTGTGTATGTGACTGAACTCCTCCTATTCACAATTCGGTCTACTGGAAAATGTTTATTTAACTAATTTTTCATTTATAAGTAGTTGTTAATTTTGGAATGTTTTACATTGGATCCGGTAGACTGTGCTACCCTCGCAGCATCACTGTACAGGACAACGTCTGTCGGATCTGCTAGTATTTAAATATAAAAATAAGCCTCATTAGAAAATGTTTCTGTAAATTAAATTATACCTTTACATTAAGCAAAATTACTTGAATCCATTAATTCTATATCGGAATTTAATCACTAAATTATCAACACACAGAATTTTTGGAAAGAAAAAAGAAAGCAACATTCTTGCTGTCATACTTTTGGTGATAAATAGAAAATCATGGAAATTAATTTCTGAGAAATGAATAAGTAGTTGAAGTTATTTGATAATAATTCTCAAGTCATTCCCATTTTTTCCAATGATTATTCATTCAGTTATATATAAATAATATATCGACTCTTGTCTTAGTTCACTTGAATGTGTTCAAAAAGTAGTTCAACCAAAATAAATATAACAAATCATCAAAGTTAAATTCAAGAGTTATATTCAGCGATTTCCAGAGTAAATTCCACAAAATGATTCAACACAGCGAATTTTCTAATATTAACGAAGGCAATTATGGCGATAAAAAGAGTACAATATTGTAGATTTCATTTTCGAACCATTACGTGCTGCGCACGACGTCATCGACTTATCAATCTCATTACTTGGACGTGGCTTTAGTAGCTCAGCTGCTAGACCATCAACTGACGAAGGAGGTATGCGTGATGAAGCTTCACTTCATTGAACCCTTTTATAATTTTTCATTTTTCATACGCTATATTCTTGCATGATGTACTCTCATACTGAGCCTCTCTCTTTCATATTTACCCTATTTCTGTTCTCTTGAATTCTATCAGCGCACCAACCTCCAACATGAATGCAAAGTGAAACTTTTTGAAGGGTTAATTACTATCGATCAGGCATGGGTGCTTCTATGTCTTCTTGGTCAGACTAAAACTCTTCGACGATAGATTCCTATTCTTTTTAATATATATATTGGTTTGCTTTTATTTGAATTGTAACAAAGAGACCCTCTCCAATGTTGATAGAAGTGATCACTAGTCTTTTAAACTGTTCTTCGATATTGACCCAGCTCAATGCATTGAATTTGACAAGAAAAATCGCAAAATATCTTTATCGTTACCCGAGAATAATTTTTTTAATCATTGCAATTTTTGTAAGTGAGAAGTCATCAACAATTTGGCTACTTAGACTTCATAACAGAGAAAAATTCGAATTATAGTAGCCCTATTTACTTAATTTAAAAAAATTCTTAAGTTGTTTTGCTGTTTAGATCGATAAAGCTTCAAGTTCAGTCTGACGTTGATTTATCAGGAGAACTCTGCCATGACTTATACTCAAAACTTCCAGTTTCTGTTGTTGTGATTGTTCTTGACGAAGTGGCTTCCTAGCAATAACTGATAATCTATAAATTGAAAAATTATTTCACTGATTTATTGATTTTGAAACATTTCAAAGAATTTTAATTAATCACAAACAAATCTATTGATGAGATGAATAATAATATAGATCATATCTTCATTCTTCTAACTCTTTTATTAACTAATTCAATCATTCAAAATATGTTTTTTCTCCAATCAAAGTGACCCAAAGAATTACTAAAAGAGAACTAACATGAATCATCTATGTAAAAAAGAAAAAGAAAAAAAAAAGAATAATTCAACGAGAAAGTTTGCGAAGCGAAAATTCCATATACGTTTCAACCCTTTTTTTTTTCAAAGAAAACTTTCATTCCCCATTGGAATATCGTCAATAGCTCAACGTCCAATACATACAAAAATATATCACATCTAAATTCTAACGGTCGCAAGGCTATGCGGCATTTCACAGTATAGGCCTTAACTTAATCTGGATTTCAGTTAAATCTCTCTTCCTCTTTGTCAGCTATACCATTACTGTCGCAGTCTCTCTGGCGTTCGGATCACGTCTTGACCGTGTGCCATGTTCCGTTGCTATCTCTGTGTCGCGCCCTTTCTACTGTGGACTCGCTTTTTACTCATTCTATTTTTCTCATGACTTGTCGACGGACATTCGGGCCAACCTCGGCGAAATCGTGGCCAACGTACCATGAAGAAGCTTGATTGTCCATATTGTCCCCTTACACCCCATACTCTTCCTATGTACTATCATTCGCCTTTTGTAAGATACCAATTTCCAATTCGTATGAGCTTTGACAATATGTAAACGCGCCTGTAATTGAGTTCTATTATGTACATATGACATTTGCATTATATTCACAATAATATTGTACACATTTCTGCAATATATTTTATCGAAATGTTGAATCATAATAAAAGATGAATCAAAATAAGAATTTTGTTTTGATAAATAAAAAATCGTATGCCAACTCTTTTAATTGAGTTCGTCTATGGGATGAAATTGATTTTTAATGACGCGTGACAAATATTGAGGTGAGTGGTCTATAAAAATATCTTATAAAAAATGCATCGTTTCTATCATTCCAAAATTTTATGTATTTTTTTGTAAATTCTCTACAGTGGAATATACGGATTCGGGCGGTGAATCGCGTTCCGACGGCAACTGAGCGCAGTCTCCATTTATGTTACATTGCGATTGTGTAAAAATTTTGAATAAAAATTTCTCAAATTTATTGTATCGAATTCTGTTGATCTGGCAAAATGGAAGGAGTTCACATTTAAATCAATAATTTGATAATGAATCATCTTCTTCTTCATTTTTTTCAACTGAATCATTTTGTTTTGTAAGAACAAAATATTGCTGAGACCAAATTTATTCTCTTCAAGATAATTTACAACGATTAATAATAACGAATAAAAAATTATGAAAAAAGTATCAGGAAAGAATTGAATCTTTTTCTTACGCTTGCTTGAATTATTCATTTACTTTTCTTTCGTTTGTCAAACTTTGTTGTAGTCTAATCAACTTGTTTTGTATTCAAAGCTCATGAATTCAAAATAAATTCAATCTACATTTCTTCGTGTTTTGTTCAGATGATTCCCATTGAATATTTAGAACAATAGTAAATTCTCCTATAGAATTCACACATTGCGAATGCTTAACTTCAATTTCTCAAATTACTTAATTAGACGTCAATTAGCGAAATATTGTCAAATACCCGTCGATAAAATCCCTTCATCATCAATTCAATTTTTAATTATCACATTCCAGGTAAAATGCAATACAGAATGATTAAAACTATAAAATCCAAGAACCAAAATGAAATTTTAGTTGCTATCATAACTTTGTATTAATTAACAATAACATTCAAATATTACCAATAGTTTTTCTATTTTCATTTTATATAAGACATATTCAAATAAAATATGTGGAATTCCAGTACATTAAATTCACCTTTAAAATTACAGAGACGTACAGAATCATTCGATATTAATACCAAAAGATATATCATTAGTTGAAAAGCACTTTGTGCACGCAAATCGCTTTATTTTTTTCCTGGCAATGGATCTACATTAAGCTCCATCGCCCTTCGTCTCCTTTACTTTATCCTGTATATATAGGTATATAACAGTGGTATATTGCGGACACGTTCATAACCCGTTTCACGGTGACTCTTACGAGAATTTACGCTTGCTTTGGGGAGGGTTCGGAGGACAAATCGAGCGCGTTATTCTTCCGGAAACTGCCACCAATCGTTCTACTCGTTGAACAACGAAATTGGATTGTCGTTTAAAGACGCTTTCTTAGTTTTGAAACGGGCAATACTGCAGTATCATAATTAATCAACAGATCTACGGATAATTCTTTACAGCAAAGATTTACAGATACTGTATACATTTTTCATTTTTATCGTTACAATGTTTCCTTATCAATTTCATTATTTATTAAATTGTAGAATTTAATTTTAATATTGATACCGAGTTATTTAATTATTTAATCAATTCTTTTCTTGATATTCATTTAATGTCTGATGAATATAATTATGAATAAACTTCTTTTTTTAATGCTATGAATTGGCAGTTGAAAATAAGAAAAGTCGATTTGAAATGCACGTAGAGATAAACTTAACACACCTTCGTGCAATACTCGAAATAGTGCACTTTTCAATGTGGACAATACGATGATGAGTACAATGTTGCCGCTCAATTGACTGCACTCACAATAAATTTGAGAGTATGGGTTCTTCAGAATGCTCGCGAGTTGAGCATATTGCTCACTTCCGGTCAGTAGAGAACAACTCAAAGTAAAATGTTCACGATATAACTTTTGTATACCCATTGCACCCTCATCCAGCAATCGCGAATGCGACACAATAGTTTTAGCTTTGACAATCGGTTGATTGGTAAGTATTATCGAGCAATTGTTCAGTGCTGTTTCCGTTGCTGCAAAATAGAGTGTCATCTCGTTCGACTGAAGTGGCAACGAAGGTGGAGAAGGGTCGACGGTAAACGACGATAGAGTGAGATGAAAATATGGAGCTTGATAGAAGTGTATTGGGTGTGCTAACGACGGTTGGGGACGCATCCCTAATACACCCCTCCTCTATCCTAGTTCGCTGCTGCCACACTAAAACCCTACCTTTTGCTCCTTCATTGCTCGGCCTTTCCCCTCGAACACCAGTCGCCAGATCAGCGTCACTCGTAGACGGGACTAACGTCGTTTAATGTCGCAGGACCATTGCAAATTCGCCCACTATTCTCCATTGTTATTTTATACACACAATTTCCATTTACATTCACATTCTATTTTTTATTTTTTATTTATTCTCATAGATTTATTTTATTATTTTTGTTTATCAAATTATCTTGATTGATCACCAACACTTTTGTTGTCGCAATTATCATGACAATTATTTGATATGATATGAAATTCTTTTTAGTTGAATTTAAATATTTTTATGATGTTGAGCTTTTAACTGCATTCATATGTTTGCATATTATCAAGCGGCTTGTAAAATCTTGGCAGCTTTAGGGCAGGAGTAAAAAGCTTTTAGCGATAAGAGGATTTGTAATTTCCAGTTGGGAAAATTATTGGATACACAAAATCGAGTTTTGTGCGTTGAAAATAATCATGAAGTAGTGAAAAATGTAGAAAATTTGTATTTTCGAATTGAAACTCATGGTTTTGCCCCATTTCTTTATGCTTCTTGCTTGAAATTCAACTCGATAATATCGAAATGTTTCATTTTAAGAGCAAAAAATAGTCCGATGGTTCATGAAGGAGTGAACGAACATTTTCCACACAATATTTAAGTTAATTTGTATGAAAGTTTTATATTTTTTATCTATGAATTATTTCTATTCATTAATTTATGTCCACATTAAGCAATGTTTCATCGTATCATTTCAACTGTCGCTGATTATGTTATCACAATTTCGTCATTTCAATTTTTAGTCTCCTGATTTCAAAATTTTCGAGAAATACTGATTAGATAAAAATTTATTATCCAATTTTTCCTATCATTATCAATGCACTGCTTGCGAATGAAATTCTTCATCTAATTAACATGAATAATAATTTCAAATTCGATACATTCATAGTCAAAAAAATTTATTTTTACTCAAACGCTTATCAACAAGTTCTAAAATTAAAATCATCGAATAAATATAAAAACTCTAAGTAGTATAATTTATCAACTGCTAGACAATTAATTCTAATCTAAAGTCAATTGACTAAATGAGTTCTATCAATGTCAACAATAACAATAACAAAGATAATTGAAACACTGAAAATATTTACATGTCTACATTCTACCAAATATTACTTCTACATTTACGTTGCTTTTGCAATTAAGCTTAAACGAGCAGCAAAACCTTCCACACCCCCAATTATCAATTGTACTTTATCAAACAAACTTTTAGGTCTGAAACAAATATTGTTTGTTGAAAATGTATGTAGGAAATATGTGTTTCATCATAGTCAAATTGATTGTAGAGAAAGTCGTGTGATGAGTTTAAGGGTAGAAAACGCGATGCCGTCAGCTTTGGAACATAACTGTGCGTCAAACAATAATGATGATGAGCAAGCTTGCAACAAACCAGTGGTGTGCTATTAACTAAAACGTAACACCACGTTTGTTTACTGGCGGAAACTAAATGTACGACGTGCACACAGATGTACTGATGGACGCGTTCAATGTTGGAGAATACGCAATAAAGGGTAGGTGGAGAAACAGAGGTGGATGGCAATGTCACGCGATAATTGGAAGATACGACTGTCCAAGAGACAGACGTAAAGTCAAGGAAGAGATCCTAATGCGTATGTCCCACGGCAATGGCGCAAACGAGAGAGATTCAACTACCATTGTTTCATCATACATATATATATATATATGTGAATCCCTATGTGAACATGCATCACACATACGCACATATATACATTTGAACACACAAATTTCGCCACGTGTGTTATTCCCGGACAGCCGTGATAACTATCGTGTTATATATGAACTTTATACGATAAAATCTTGTGATAATTTACACAATTCTCTCACCTTTGTAAATTGGATGTGGAGTGAAATGTAGTGAGATTGGGGCGGTTTTTAAGGGTGAATTCAAGACATTTTAAATGGTGGAATGGCAATTATATTTTTTTTGTTAAATTTTTTTCAACGATATTATTCAATGTGATGGCGGAAATTGGATTATAGTTGGAGATTATTTACTCTTATATCATCAATTGAAAAGATAAGTTTTGAAAAGTAAAACGTTTATTTATTTGATTATTTAGATTGATTGTGATTGTGATTGTGTCAACTTGATATGGATCGATGATTGATAAATCATGAGATGTAGTCATTTCAATTGGTATTGTCTACAATTGTTTAAACTAGAAAATGTAAATTTCTCAACGATGAATATAAAATACTTGAGGAAATAAAAGTATAATTATCATTTACCATATCTTTCGTTTATAAAGTTCCTATAATTTGTCTCTACAAACTCAATAGTAAATTTAAAGGTGATCTGCCAGAGTGATACAGTGAATAAGTTGGATTTCCTTCAATAAAAATAACTCTGGAATGATGAAAAAATAATAAAACAATGAGCATTCAGAATGTTTTTATTTCTAACAGTTCAAATATTTTGCTTTCTCTTTTACCAAATAGATAATATTATACATATTCAACAAATTGTTCTGCCAACACAGAAATTTTTTAGCACAAAAGTAAAATCAAAAATGAAGATATAAATCAAGTTTAATATAGGTTAGATAAAATGGTAATCGAGTGCACAGAGCGTTTAGCACATGGCTATATTTCCATTTCTCTTTATCACTCCACCTCTATGTACACTTCTTCAGCTCTCACTAAATAGCCAGGCAACCAGAATCGGCCATTAACATCCAAGTGCCCCAAAGTGACAGGCGATTCGAATAATGGAATACTTTTGCCAACATGCTCTGCCACTGATCATTAATTATTCAAGAACAATCCTGTCCATTATCCAATGTACGCCACCATTCGAATTGTGAACGTGCAACACGCACGTGGGAGCACTTATGCAAGTCCCAACTCGTCGCCACTTCTCTCACTTTCGACGTGATCACAATGTTTTTGTGGTTCGTGGTGTATTGAATTTTCAAGCTACAACAATAACGGATTGTTAAAATTCTTTATTTGTTTTATTTTATTGTGCAAAAGTACATTGAAAAATTGAAGTTTGTGGGAGTTAAAGCAATCCCTGGTCGTCATCTTAGTCATTGAATGACAGTTGATCTTTTTGTGAGAATTATAAAATAATCCAAAAAGAAGAGATGTATTTGACTTATATATTAGATCTGTCGTGTGTCAAGTTATTATTTCTCTTCATATCAACTCAAACGCAAACCTAAAGAGGAACACCGAGAACAATAACACAAATAGCTCGGGAGTTTCTTCAATAATGCGGAAATGACCTTTGAAATGCTCAGAAAGTGAGAATTCATTAATATTCAAGAGGTTTGCTATATAGAATGAAATATAACGAAATTAAAAATAGGTGACTTAATTTTTCAGATGGATTTGTAAATTGACACAACTTCCAACCATCAACTGGTGGAGATCTGGTCATCGAATGTTCATTCATACAAGCAAATCGGCAATATTGACAATTCAAATGAGGTTAATATAGGGCAACGCTTACACACATACACCGAAGGAGTATTTCGAAACTGGAACGGCGGAACCTGGTAATACCCTGTCGTATAACAGACGTCAATAGATATATCATCGTATAAGGGTAGTTTACGCGTCGCGCTAGAGGGTCCTACACCAGCATTCACCATCGTGACGGCGATATCTGTCCATGATGGATCACTTGAATTATCGAGGATGCGCATCGTATCCAACAGTGCATTTCTCTCATCCGTACATTCTCTACGGATATAAACTCGAAGTGGTATATGGCGTCAGCACACAAATCTCTGATTGCCACCATGTCTGATCTTGAAGATATTCTTTTTCGTATTTTTGTCCTTTTTCTCGTATCAGTAATAAATCATATTGAAATGTCTTTGAATACATTCAACATTTGATACTACACATTTAAAAACGAATATTCATGGATGTAAATTGTATAAAAAATAAGAATGAGACAGAATTGAGAGATAATGATATTCTGAATGTCAAATATTCTCGCGCACACATTGAATGAATGTAGGCAATTGGCAATATAGCGCAGCCAATATCAGTTTATCCGCAGAACCAACGTCGTCGCTATTAATGCCATTCATCCGTGAATCGTATAAGGGAAGTGAAGGTAGAAGAGAAAAACGAGACGTTGGGTGGATTGTGGGAGTTTGAAGACATGGCAAGTAGTGGAGAATGAGGATGGTTGAAGAAAGGCAGGAGAGAAGAAAGTCAAGAATGAAAATGTTATAAAAGAATAGAGAAGATGGCGGAAAGCCATCTATGTATTTATAGAGAGTGTCTTCACTGGCATCCAATCTACTGGAGACGAAAGTTTTTCTTTTACACCCTCGCGACCTCTTGTGTGTGATTTATCTTCTATGATAGTTTATTCGAGCCAGTGCCAAAGATTCCTACCCATATGAGTTTTCATTGAACACCTTATTTACCTTTGGAATACGCGTCCCATCTCATGCGATATCACCAAGATTGAACAATCGTCTGAGCTTCAATGCATTTCATGCGCATTCGACCGTGAAATGAGCCTACGATTTATTCTCACCTATCGCATAAAAATTCCCTCAATGTGCACCTCTATATTTTTTAACATCAAGGAAAATAGCATTTTTGCTATGTGTTATTAGAGGATATCATAATATGAAGGAAACAATTTTTTTTCAAAACCAAATATTTAATATCAATTTGAAATGAATTATATTGAATTTCAGCATAACAATTTTCAACAACTGATTTCACTAACCATCAACTAAACAAAAGAAGTATTAATATTGATAATGAAATTGATATCTTGATGACAATGTCGGACACATTCTAATTGGTTTCTAATTGCATAAAAAAATTCCAATGTAATGGAAAATTGAGAAAAAAATTGTTGGATATTGTAGTGAATAAATCAGCAAGCAACGCTACCCATTCTCATACTTCAAACCCAGTCATGATTTTTATTCACATTCCTTTTTGCCACTGTCACCCTATAGCGCCAATGTCCCGTTGTAGCGACGAACGTTCCAACGTCCCTTCCCTACATTTATACCTCTGAAGCCAAAGGTTAAATCACCCACCGAGAGAATATAACGAGTATAGCTCGTCACTCACGTGTGAATGGTCAGTGTCTACCCACAACCAAAGCGCAGTAGTTCTGCCGGACTGGCAGCAACAATGGTATGCATTAACCTTTGTACAGTTGTAACTGCAGTTATGCGATAGCAGGTCTCCAACAGCGTTGGTGGTGCGAATGGTGCGCACAGCAACTGGCGTATAGGTTAAAAGCTGGATGGATATAGGGTTATAGTTGGTGAGGGTGAATAGAAGATAGAGAGAAAAAGAGGTTGACGTGCGAGAGAGAAATTACGAGGGTTGGTCCAATGGCATTTACAACCATTTCGCGTAATCTCAACGAATACATTCATCGAGCGGGGTGGACTTGCGTTGCTGACTGGTCCAACCAATTATCGTCAGTTGATGCTTCTGGTTGTCTGACGGAGAATCCGTAAAGTGAAATAATCACCCAACTGGATTCGTTGGACAGTGGTCAATTTCCTTGCATTTCGCTTTCTCAGAGTTCCCTTCCATCTATTACAGTGAGCAGTCAGTAGAACTCCGTGATGTTTCTATTCTTCGCTTCAGAAAATTCTCTCGCTCACTACTTCCTCATACTACTGACGTATTTTGAATCGCACACCAGATGCTTCCATTTACTTCCGGACGTTTACTATAGAAAGTCATATATATGTTACACTTCAACACCGGAATTACGATTCAGTGAGTGGCAACAGTCTCCACTATCTCCACTATCTCACTGACAATTGTTCGCTTTTCAATTTTCTAAGAATTGTCCAACTGGAGATTGTGAAAATTAATTTTGTTAGATATGTATAGGTTGAATGATTTCACATGATAATTTTACACTTTGGAAGAAATTTGATTTTTATTTTATGAAATTAGTATCAACATTTCGTTTATGAAAATCATTAATTCATTTTACTTTCACTGTAATTGATAATTGAGACGCATCCTGAATAAATATCTAAAATCCAAACAATTTAATTAGTCTCATATTTGTTGAATATAATCAAAAAATCGGAGATAATCAAGAATTAACGTCCACTCGTCTCGTTAACTTGTAATTAAAATTCGAAAGTTTATTCTAACTCACCTTGCACACAATGTTGAGTGTAATATTCGAAATCACTTCCTTGTCCATGGGATCACAGATACTTGTAAGTAAATGCGTTACCCACAAGTTCTTCAAACTTAATACTTATTTTAATATATCAGCTCTGCCAGCAAATATAATTATCGGTCCATGCTACACAATAAAAAGTGTACCCACTTGACGTCTTCAACAACGTAATTACTTGTAGCATTATATTCACAGCCCGCACCCTCACCATATTCTTGAGTGCGAGAACTCCCTGATTGGCTTGAGAGAGCTCATGTACAAATCCATGGTGAGGGGGCGTTGAAAAGCAAGTGCACCCTTCGTACAACGATTCTTGGATCGAGTTGGCTTAACGAGTACTATGGAAAATGGTTAGATGGTCTATGTAGTAGAGATTGGTTCACCAGCGTATATAGTAAATAACTTCCAAATGAGCTTCGAATAAAATCTACCAACCATCTCTGTACAGTCTGGCATTCGAAACCTTTTTCTATTACTTTTTTCTTCTTTTTTGTTTGTTCACTTTCGTTATTCAACAGTTTCACCCTTCTATCATTCACCCTACAAGTAGTCCGAAGTTTTATTTACTTCAAACCATTATAATTCTGTTTTTTCTTCTTTTTTTTTTTTACTAATTTGTCGACAGCACCATTGCAGTAACCGGGAATATATATATATTATCCTAGAGTAGAGGTGAATAAATGAAAAATAAACAATATTTCTTTTTTACAACTTTCAATAATAACCATTAGCAATTACAATTTCACGGATAAAAAAAGCACCTAACCGATTTTCAATTTAAGTAAAATGGTAGGTCGTTATGTAGTTAGGTATATGATGGCCACTATCGTTTGTGCACCACCACCACCACCACTACCACCACTACCACCCCCCATAATCCTCAAATAGTGGTAGAAACGAATTTCTCGAAGTCGATAAGCAATTCTCTACGAAATGTGCAAGTGGAAATGAAAGAAGATTGCTAATAATACGCGAGACCCATTAGAAATGAAAACGTTCGCGTATACTATTGGCATATAACACGTTGTAATGGAGCGTTGCTGGTTATGTGGAAAAGGGTAGTGCGTTTATATGTATGTGTGATGGTGGATGTGGTGGTGGTAGTGGTGGTGGTTGGGTTCTGCTATTGGCGGCTGTAAAATTACCCACTGTACCAATGCCTACGATAGGATGGACAAAGCATTGTGCATGTATGACACGACAGCGATGTAGTCTACAATAGTTTTAGCAAGGTTTCTGTATGGACAATGAGCACTCGGTGCATTGGTCGATATGAAGATAATAACCGACCAGTTCTTTCCGATGAGCTTTATAGTTGGATATTCAATTGGAATCTTGGCTATTCAATTGGTCGACGAGATTATGTTCCATTCTTTAGAGAGAAAAATTGATAATTGTTTTAGGAATCGATTATGACTCTCGTGGTGAAATGCGAGGGCTGTTGGGGGATTATCAGCAGCGTTGTAATTTGAGGGAGTTTTTTTTTCTTCATTTCACTCGTTTGGACGATCATTCAGATAAGTTATCATTTGATTAGGAATATTTTTATTCACAAAGAATATTTTTTCTTCAAATTGCCATCTTTGGAACTGGATGACAATGTTAATATATTTTTTATTGTTACGTCTGACAAATTAATTGCATAAATTGAAAAATGATTGGAATTTTCGATCTAATAAGCATTTGCTAGAAGATAAATCTCAAACTGTTATTATTCAAGTTATTTAATGATGATCTAAAAAAATTGATAGATTTACTAACTATTTAAAAAACCCTAACAAATTAATTAATTTGTTTTCAATAAATTCTTTCTGCATTGTAAAAAGAATTGATGATAAATCATGTTCAATTCGAAGTTCAATTACTATTATTACCATTGATTTGTATCAAAGGTAATGTATGATGGTACTCATGTACATGAATTTGTACAGAGATATTGAACGGTTGTATGCAATTTTGACATGGTGAATTGTGTTTCAAGCATGTTCGCTAATGTGTGAAAATTACCGTATAATGGCATAAAGTTCAAAGTGTTTCATGTTCTCTCGTCAGTTTGAGCTTGTTGCGCATAGTCACATTTCATAAAACAGAATGAAAATGTCAGAAAAAAAAGCTCACGATACAGTCGGGAAAAAGGAAATGAAAGAAATAAAATGAAATAACAGCCACAAAATAAATAAAAATAATAAAAATGTCATTGCTTGTGCTTCGTGTATGAAAATCACATTACCGTATGATTAAATGAATGCATCTATACATTCGATGAATACAAAATTTATTTTATTTGGTAAAATAAAAATTATCACATTTGATTCTGGTGAAATTCATTATACTGTTTCTCAATGTTGCACGTTCACTAAAAAATTGTCACGTTATATGAATATTTTTTACATCAGAGAGAGCGAGAGAAGAGAGAGGAGAGGGACATGCACCCACACAAACACAAGCATATTTGCACTCACACTCTTCAATTATGTTCTACATGAGCGGCCACGCAACTTGCGACTCACTGGACTGTAGCGCGGGAAAATTTAATTAGTGGCAAAGGAATATAAAAAAAAATAATGAATGAATAAAAATACAGAAAAAAACATATGAAGTTATAATAAAATGAAATAATAATAGAAAATATATGACAAAAATGAATCAAATTGAACAATAAAGGAATAATAAATTGGTGAAATTATAAAGTAAATATCTTTTTTCTTTTTTTTTATTTTGCAAAAAAATTATCAATCTAAATAAACATGATAGCAAAGTTAGTTTTTTATTCGTTTTATGGTGAGTAATGGTAACATTGATGTGCTGTTCATATGTGTGCATAATATGTGGGTAGATGTGTCTGTGTGACACAAGACTTATACGAAATCATTGAAGTAAAATGCAGCTTCTACCGTAATTGGCCTGCCTTTCAAATGCAAATGTGGTTCGTTAGGGGTTATCATATATACGTAACGTACCCGACACACGAGAACAAGAGAATTTGATGCTTGAGAGATGAAGACGAACGATGAAGGCAAATATATCGACATGAACGAACTTTCACTCATGCGAAACCACTGACACATTGGTACAAATTATCTCTGAATAATGAGCATCAGTTTGTTCAAAATTTTCGCAACTTCTATCATTTCTCTAAATATATCACAATGTGTCGAACATTTTTCAATCACAGATGGATTATTATGTTCGAAAACATCAGCCAATTAACATAAAAAAATATTTTTTGTTGTAGAAAATTATACTTTTGTGAAAAAATTTATCCCAAAAATAAATTTTGTATCAAAAATCAACATTTGGAAACAATTTTCATAGTTTTCATGAATGATGATTAATTGATTGTTTCATACTCATTCAATTACCGTTGAATTCAACATATTATAATAGAACACAATTCAATTGACAACTAGATATAATGAGAATATTAATCCAAACCAATGAACATTAAAAAAATTGCGGAATTCACTTGATAATCCACTTTGTCCTCCAGTAACTTTTGGACAAATAAATTTTTTCGAGCAATAATTTTTGAGCTTCATTTTATAACTGAATTCACACTGTAAATTCTGCGATATTTTTCAATTAAAAAACTATCATAAGACTTATGAAAAATTTATAAACAAACATTGTGATTTCTTTTGTGAATACTTTCTAAATTTCTCGCATGAAAATATAATTCCCATAACGGAAATATTTTCAAATTGTCAAAACATATTTTTTATATTTAATATTATTGATAGTTCAGTACAATTATTTCATGTCAGCGAACTCAAAATATTCATATTAATTCCACAAATGTATCTACAAACTTTGTGACTATTAATCATATTTGAAACGAATTGAATAACACGCAAATGTTGCAGCTTCCTACACAGCAACACATTCGTTGATATGCATGTGTGTACCGCTCTCTGGTGGGTGATCAGAGTTTGGCATCGATCGATTTGCAATTACTGCAAGATAATTATCATGTTGCCCTGCGCGCAACTCTATTCACGTTACCAGGGGTGCAAGTACAGGGCAAAGCTCTATATGGAGGGCTGTAAGCTCGGTCATTGGTGATGAATGCGACAGAAAAGAAAAGTGAGAGCTAGGGAGAATGAGAAAGAACGCGATAATAAAAATAAACGAGGGAATACGTTTTTTACTCTTATAGATTATGCAACTTTGTCAAAAGGAATTTTTTTTCTAATTTCTTGCCTATTTCTCTGATACCATTCACCAATAAATTTATATGTAATTCGAGTTGTACAGGGATGTATATCAATCATTCAATGCTTCTCAGTGATTGAATTTAACCTATACATATAATGAATCATTTGAATGTGCTATTGATGGTCTGTTGAAATTTTATGTGCACATGTATTTGTAATCAGCAGATGAATTTGCTTTCACATGTCTATTGAAATCGAAATGTTTGATATTTTTTAATGGAAATATCTCGTTTTATCAATACGTAATTGGCATATGAGATATATTCTTGTATTTATATTGTCATTGTTGAAGTTTATTCAGAAATAATCAGCTATTTCATATGATTGATCAGTGTGATTTGTAAAAATAATTAAGCACTTTTATATGACGATGTTTTCATTTGGATTATTCTGATCCTGATGATTCTGGCGATTGAGTTTGAACCATCATTCCAGATAGATAAAATTTGTTAGAAATTTAACAGCAGAATCAAAGCCATTATTTACTAAATAATGATCAAGAAAATTGTGAACTAATGGAATATTTCATTGGCAACATTACAATTTAAATGTAAAACTTGATAGAAACTTCTCCGATTTTTTTTTTTCTCGTTTTCTCATCGCAGTTGTTATGACAAAACGAACCGATATCATTATCTCTGTTGAATATCATTAAAGCAGTTGACTTAGAATATGAATTGTAAAAAACACAATTGTTATCATAAGTTTTCGCTCGGTTCAATGTGATAATTTTACCTGCCAACAACAATAGTGTCATAGTCATTTATATATTCCAGCATAGCTCATTTTCCACACATTAGAAATAAAAATATATTTTTTTTCAATTTTACCTAACTGCAAAGAAAAAAAAAGGAACGATTCGATTAAAGGCCAAATAATTTTTCTTCCTTTGTCTATTGTGGTTTCGAAGTTAAATCAAAATATTTATATCACAACAAAACATTCTGTACCGAATAAATAATGAAATTTAATAAACACAATTTGTCGAGCAATTTGATCAAACTATGTGTCATACTACTGAGCACAGATTGATTAGCTCGAATTATTTCACCCATAGCATGATTAATGTCCAGCGTTTACTCTACATGATAGAAGAACATTAACTATGGGCTGGTGGATGTCAGCACGTTGGCAATTTGAAATTAGGCGCGTGGTGGTGATAATTAGACGGAACGTGTATATATTCAGCTCACAATTGACCATTTCAAGAGACGTTGTCAGGTGATGAGGGAGCAGAATGATGGTGGCTTGTGCGAAAGGACAGAGAGAAGATAATTCGTAACGTCAATGAGGTAGATGGGATATGCGGTACGCATATACATACATATCGTATATGTGATGAAAATCTCACACGGTATGATTGTTGAATGGAGGCCGAGGTTTCATATGATAATTAGTGTCAGTAATTATTGCGTTTGAGGATCAATGTACTGAATTCACGATCGATGCACATTTTCATCATGAATCATTAATTACTGAATTGTACATCTATTATGATATATAATTAATACAGATTTTGAAACCCCATGATGTAATTGCAGATCACATTTAACGAACGTTATTTTCAAGATAAATAAATTCAAATATTAGAAATTCTTCCGTCGCAAATTTAGCTATCGGATGAAATTAATCCTAGATATTGTTAAAAAATTATTAAAAAAATGTTGGGTAGATTTTTACAATATTTTTTTCTTTACATTGCAGTGTAAACTGATTGTACGAACTCATTGCGAGCATGCTCCGAATTGTTGATAATAAAAATAGAGCCTTGTGGCAAAATCGGTGATTCATTTTCTTCAATATTTTGTTCGAATAAAATTGTGATAATTTCTACATTACTTTTTGTCAGTTTTTGATTATTTCTATTGATAAAACATACGGAACAATAAATATTTTTCTTTATCGAGGCATTAAATGTTGAAATAAAATATTTTTCTTTGTTGTGAAGTGTATCTATTCCTTATGTATATTCATTTTTCAGGGATGCTATGATATCGAAAGCTAATCAACACACTTAAAATTTCTTACCATCGTGCATACTAATATTTTTATTGTTCAACTGACGTGTCACAACAACATTGAGAAAACTTTGTGTTCGATTTCAGTATAAAGTGTTTGTTTCACAGGGAAAAATCTTAATAAGTTATTTAAAGTACGCGAAAAAAATTCTAGCAGAATGATCACTCCATCTTTCATCATGATTTTCTTCGGAACGGTCATAATCCAGGTGAAACAGTTGAGAACAGGCCAATTATACGTTAACAGTGTGTGAATTATTGACAATTTGCTTTTTATTTTGTCAAACTTAGGCAAATCCACTTGGCACGTCCTCGCCAGATTCTACCGAAGATCAAGAATCAATTATGGTAATTCAATTATTTGTGGTTTAATCAGTTGAATGTTGAAATAGAAATAATCAATATCTGATGAGAAAAATCTTCACTAATTCAAATTTATTTTTGTTGAATGTGGAGAACGAAATAGGGCCGTTGGATGCATTTAATTTTATCCATGAAAATCTGTTCCATAATGCAGCTGAAGTGCCAACATCTGCACAGCCAATGGTAATAACAAACAATTCGAATCAATTCGAAAGTACGGGCTATAAATTGCTCTGACATATTTTGAAATTTTCAAAATGTAGCCGGAAGATAAACGCACTAATGCCATGAAGACATATATTATAAAAAGTTCGGAAAAATTGGGCAAATTAATTAAAGATGTCACTCAGTTTGCAACGTCTTTGATCAAGTCTTCAACAACAATGGCACTGGCAATATTGAATGTCACATCAAATGTCATGGCAGATGATGCACAACGAATGCGACCAATTTTGAGAGATATTGCGACAGATTTTGAGAGCTTGAAACCTCAATATCACGAACCTCCTAAAATCGAACCAGAACTTGATCATGTTGATGAGCAGAATCAACCTATCAAAATTGTGGGCAAATTTTACCCTAAGAAATATCAAGCATAATGAAAAATGACTTTCATCTTATAATATTTTTCCCGTTATGCATTCACGGTGAATTTCATACTTCTTGATATTATTCTATTGGATCATTGTAACAGTAATATGTTGAAATGAAAGAGAAATTCTGAATAAAATGAGCCTTTGTTGTTCATATGAAAAATCTTTGTTATTATTTCACCTTCTCCATATCGATAAAATGTCAATGAATTAGCTACGGTTGCAGGAAAATGCAATAAAACTATTTTATGTCGTCTTGTTACACAAAAAAATGTTGTCTGCGAATTTCATATCAGCGATCATTTGGAGTGTTATGCCAAAACCGTGTTAACTACATCTAGTGGAATTCGATGAAAAATTTGGTGTAGTTCAGGTCCTTATAAAGTCGAAATTCATTGACAATTTAAGAGCTTTTCTTTCTTTCATTCTGGGGAAATTACGAAACTTGGTAATCATCCCATGGAAGTCAATTAGACTTGATACAATAATATATTGGACAACCTTTATCAAAAGTACGACGCAAGGTATGGATGGTGAAAGCTACTTTAATTCGAGTAAAAAACCACCGTAATAGAATCTCATGAATCCCCATATCAAACCCATCCTTTATTGTACATTTTACATCTCGAAATGTATAAATGGGTTGAGCGAAATTCTCAGACTATGGTTGCATGAAAAACTTTTTACATCTCATTCCCACCACTTTCAGTTTCGCGCTTGGCAATGTCGCAAGTTTGCGTTGCGTAAACTTTAAAATAAATATCGTAAAAATCCATTTCAACTATGGATAACACATTGAGCGCGCAACCCCGCTCCACATTGCAGAGTTGAAGGTACTGCGTACGCATGCGCGCGCTCCCTGTCGGTGGCGTTCCCATACTACGACTCGCCCATGGCGCTTATCGCTTGCGGCGCGCCTGGCTCATCCGGATAGAATACAATAATCTGCGTGCCGTTACGTTTGTTGAGATTTGTGAGACTGTAGGTGAAAGTGGCCGCGGTGAGGGTTTTCAGGATATAGCATTGGGATAGTTGGGGAAATGCGAATGTAGAGTTAGGAGGGGATAAAAAACAGTATGGCGCAACAGTCGAAATAGATGAGATATACATAGACGCAGGGATACGCATAGAAAATCGTTAGTGTATATCGTTTAAAGGATTCTTTATTGGTGAATTTAAATACGAGATTGAAATAAGTGGTATTTATTATCTCGGAATAACCGCCGCATCTCTATATACAAATTTCTGTTAGGAAAAATTCAAAAACGAAAGAAGAAAAAACATTATACCATCGTTTTTCAATAACAATCGATTAGGATTTATGAATGTATGCGCTGACAGAGTTATCGAATAAATAATGCCCCATATTCTCCTTTGTTTTATGTTTACATCAATTAATCAAAAATCAAGATCAAACATCATATTTGTATAGCAAAAATTAATCTACATTATTGTTTATAGCAGAGCATTAAAATCAATTAAATTCTTTGTTTTACCAACGGATAAATAATAATTCAAGGAATTGTTTAACCGCTTAAAAATATCCTACGATATTTCTATATTCCTCAATACGATGACGCCATGTTTCGAGACTTACAGAGACTTACAAATTTAATAACATCGAAAACACGTGAAGCATTTCTTCTTTTCTAATATTTACATATTCTTCCTGGCATCCCATTCTTATGTGTAACTCTGATATCGACTATATACTGGCTGTTCTCTAAAACTAATAAATAATTATTTATAAATTCGTAACAAACTGTAAAAACAGTAACTGACTGGTAACATTTGGAAAGATAACTGCTGATGAATCAGATATTCATTGTGAGCATGTGATATGTTCATGTCTCATTGTCATAAAAATATGTCTCGATTGCTGCGTCCACACCTTCTAAGGTCTCAAATCAAACAACTGTCGATAATGGTACTACATACGACTGTATATTTACACAATTGTATCAGCAGATAAACATTAAAAATATCACATTAAAAATTTCGAAATGGCATGAAATATATTAATAGATTCGAATGATCTGACTATCATTGGATCACCATGAAATACACCTGATTTCTCTTCGGGCTTAAATACGAGTATACAGTGACTCGTTTTGAAAGGATTGAGTAATTCGTGAGTCAAGTGAAATTGGTGTACCCACACACAATGAAGATGCAATTGGAAACAATTAATTGCGTTGTGTTGTTGTTTATGGTACAGTCCACTTCCACGACTGCAAATAGAGGTTAATATAAACAAAATTGGATTTCAAACAGAAGGTTGTCCCATCCAAAATCACTATACAATTTACTAATTCTTACGAAAGTTGAAGAATGAATGTGCCTGAATATATGAAGTCACGAAGGAATTATAACTTTATAGAGTTTTGATATTCAGAAATTAAGACCAATTTAATGTGTGAAAGTTTTTAGATAAATGTTCAAATATATAAATTATCAAATTTTGAATTTGTGTCGCAGCAAATCGTCATTTACTGTTTTTACAGTGTCCAACAAAAGTTCGATTATATTTTTCGATTCAGTCAAATTGATTATGGCGAGTTTATTTTATCTGATCATTACACATTAATATTACAACCATGTCGATTGAGTTCTTTGTGTAGCTTTTCCAATAATCAGAAAATCATCAAGAGGTTGATTATTATCACAATTTTTTTTTGACAGCCACTCCTCTTAACGCATTGACACTGACAGTAATGAATGGTGATGAAGCCATCACACTCAACTGGAAACCAACGAAACAATATCTGGCAAATGATAATTTACCGATATGGTTTGCTTGGAAGGATAGAGGACCTGAATTGGTTCCAAAGGTGAGCAAACAAAAAGAGCGGCAACATATAGAATGTGATATCAATATTCAACAAGAAAGATGGAGGTACAAAATTTTCCAAGAAAATTACGTGGGGAAAATATATCACGAAAAAACTCTGTATAAATTTCCCACCTGGATAATTCTCCTAAATTCACTACATCGCAATTGATTTTCTGAACAATTTGGCAATAAATATCATTTCCAAAAATCAAAAGAAAGGAATCCCTTCCGATCTTCTACCCTAAAATCCCCCTCAGAAATGATTTGATATTTTATAATTAATCAAACTATTTCATCATTTAAAACAGGCAATGAAAGATTTCGGTGAGTTTATAATGTATCATGATGTTGAGAAATCTTCTGCAGTTGTATATTCCGTGAAATTAAATTGTTTGGTAAGCTGATGTTAATTCTTTGTGGCATACAAAACTTTCAATGAATTTTGACTCATCCAATCCTAGTATGGCATTATCGATACAAGATTTTACATTGATCGGCTTCCATTGGATGAAGCTAAAACGGGGAAATACCATTATGTAGATGGATTTTATATAAAGAGCCGTCAGAATCAAGAAAATATATTTCATGATGATCCACCAGAATTCTCAAGTTTCCACGATGCGGGAGATGTAGATGTCGCTTTCATAAATGCATTCATAAATGATCTGCCGAATTTCAATGTGAGGGATTTTGGTTTCAAGTCATTCGTTCGATCTACGTCTCATGATGATATAAAACATGACGTTGACAATGATGCAGGTGAGTCAGATCAATTCATTCTTGTCTTGTTGTATCATCTGATCACAATTGTTTTAACAGTGCACAAACCACATCAACAGAAAGCAAATACATTCTATGCGGAAATTCTTATTTTCACCTCTAACGAAATAGTCCAATATTAGTAATTATGAAAATTTATTATATTTATCATCTTTATTCGAAATGCATCTCATAAAAGTTAATTCCATTTATTACTGATCCATCCACACAGCAATGCAGACCAGCACAATTTAATGCCAATTGTGTTATATTATTTAGTGCATTTCAATGCAATTGATATGCTGTTTGCAAAATTAAAAGAAGATGGTGTCATAATACATCTAAACATTGCTGGATTAGTTCTAGAAACTGTGAGTGCATTTCAATAACAAATAAATACTTGAAACACATTTACTTTTTCATCACATGATTTTTTTTCCTATTCTACTTTCCAGGAAAAACTTGTATTTCCTTATGTTTTCCCAAATGGATCAGCGCCACAATCGTATACGATTGACGCTGCATATACATCAGATCAGATGGCAGATTACATATTGAAATATAAAAATGTATTCAATGAAGACTCTTTCGATTTCTTCTATTTGTCAACAGCTTATTTTTTATCGAATGAAAACCAGGGAATCCATGGTAAATGCCTGCAAAGTGAATAATTTGTCCGTCTGTGTAACTCTTACAATGTATTGAATGAATTTCATATTGGCTGTCTAAACAGGAATTGCAAATTACAAAGTGAATGTTTATGATTTGAGAAAGTACAGAATTTACCGTCCATATGGTGCAATTGTTTCATCTAGATTGAATTATGGTGATTACGCAATTTCAGCTCATGAAGTTGCGCATTTGTAAGTCTATTCTATTTTCTCATTGTGATATAATATATAATATCTTTCAAGCTGAGATAAACTATAAAAATCCAGCTACATTTTGATTCTAGTTTTTCATCATCATTATGAAAGTTAATGTATCTGTCGACTGCATTCTACCCTTGAATGTGTTTTTTCTTATTCATCATATAATTCAGGTTTTCATTTGACATAATAACACATTCTGTAAAACCAATTTGTTGAACATAAAGAGCAATAGATATGAGGAGAGAATTTATGTATCAAATTTCATTGAAATCCTCTTTCAAGTGCTCAAAGTCAATTTTACAGAAATTCAATTTTTTTTCTTCAGTACTAAACATGTGAATATAATATAGACCATGAATGGATTTCTGTTTATGTAGATTGGATGTTGATCACGATCTACTAACAGAAGGATGTTCTCATAACAATTTCCAATGCTACAGTATATTGCAACAAATTGTGTCTTACTGCAAAAATTGTTTGAAGTGGTCGGAAAGAAGTCGGATGAAGTTTCAAGAATATGTCAGGTAATCAATTTGCAAAAAAGCTGAGTAATCAGTTCAGTCACATGACTTTCTATTGCGATAAAAATTATCCCAAGATATTTAAATGAGTCTCTAAATGAATAACAATTGGGCCAATACAATAAATTCCGCTATTGAATATTAGATAGCTCATGTGTAAAATGATTTTACAAATGACTTATTGATCCATTTTAGCACAAATTTGAATCGCTGTTTTTTATTAAATTCACCACGATCACTCCATCCACATGGTGATCTTATTGTAACAATCGGACCAACTCATCAATGTGACTGCTATGGATATCGATCTCATTCAGCGGTTGGTTTTCTTTTATTTTAAGTGGTTGTTTTTGTTACTCATCATCGGAATTTTGATAATATAATGTGTTAAAATAACAGCCGCAAGATTATTTGGATTCAGTTGGACCAGATGAGTGTGTGAAAAATTTGGCATGTGTCAACCCTCACCAACAGACCGATCTCTTCATTCCAAAACCTATTGATGGCACACCATGCGATATCGACAAGGTATAAAATGATTTCATGAAATTGTCATGGTTCAATTGGATCTCACAGATGTTTTAACATTCATTATTAATGATTTCTAAACAAGTTTGACTGTTTGTGTGATTAAATGATCTGAATATTCATAGGTCTGTTGGCACAACCAATGTCAAAGATTATCAACGAGGACACGTGGAAGAGGAAGAAAATTGAGCTCACACGAAGAGGATTGTCGTATAAAAAAATGGAGAACAGAACTTAAGAGCACTGCTACGTAAAAATTGTCTGGGAAATTTTTGTTTAAACCAAAAATCTCTGCTAGTTGCATGAATTTTTTCCCAGAATTTTGTAAAACACTCAAATACTTCAATGATCCAAGTGTTTAATTACTAAAATATAGTAGAAGATATGTAAGCCTATATATTTTGTCTGGACTGAAAACAAAAAAAATAGAATTCAATTTTTCATAAAATTTAGTTGTCAACGGAGTGAAAAAAATGATGATGCAAAAATTGTACACATTTTTCAACAGTCAACTTATGTTGTAGATGAAATAATTCATGTGGGGGCTTTGAAACTCAATACTTTCTTAAATCTATAGTCTCGGCAATCCAAGAATGTGGAATAATCTATTGAAATATAACAATTTCAAAGCGTACAGAATCAATGAACGATTGCATTGCAATTCTCTTCTTATTCGATGGATCATTCTCGTTTGGCGGGTTTGAGTTGATTCATAGTCAAAGTCAATAATCGCTGAAAGCGATCTTAGTCTTTCGTCAATACGAAGACACCAACTATTCGCTGTAGCCGGGAACCGTAGAAGATGAATGTTGTCTCATTCCTTGTTATGGAAGAGGCTGAGAGAAGTAGAAAGGGTGTATAGAAGGCGTTAATCAACTAAAAGCTGGTGAGTAGTCTACGTTTGCACATCGCGAATCTCAATCAGTACTATATCACTTTTCACCATATAGACATCAACCAACAATGCTATTTCTCATCTTCTAACAAGCGTACATTACATTCCATCTCTTGTGAATACATCGTCATATAGTTATTTTCAATTGACGAAATCAAACAAAAGTTTGATTATATGTGTTGTTAGGTAAATACAAGAAATGATTTATCTCTGTACATATATTATCATCTCATTCAATGATTTCAACGAAAATGTTTTGTCATGTTAATCAGGTTAACATTAATATCCTCTTATTGCAAAAATAAGTGAAAGAATATTAGTAAACGCTCAAAAGTGAATGAAAATGAAACGAATTAATTCACCTAATTCATCATCTAAGTTTTGAATATTCCAAAATGAGAAATTGTAACTGCGCAAAAACTGGCAACGTACAGAAAATCAAAATGAATTGATGGATATTGATGCAAATGATGAATTTTTCTAGACATTGAATTGATGACAACTTATGCGATTGTAGTATTCATAAGACACCATCGACTATCAATGAGTGTCATCAGGTAAATTGCTGGCATAATTATTCTGGCAGTGTACGACATATATCTGCATCAAGAAATTAATGAGATTTAATGGAGAGAATTACAGATGGGATCAGGAATATATGTGTCCAATGTGGAAATACGTTGTGCGTATATACGATTCATGTAATACAATGTGTAAACAAAAATAGATATATACATATACCTTTGTTGTGTGAGGGGGAAATGTTGCGCGTACATTGCCGTAACTTTGCGTCACGGCCGTTGAACTTCATCGATCACCAACCAACTCAATTTGTCTCCATTGATACCAATCTGCTGAGCAAGCGATTGCTCTCTCCTCTTTCGGCTCTCAACCATCCCAAGCCCATGATCACGCAACTCTTCGTCTATCTCACTTTGCTTTCATCTCCCTCTTTCTCCTCAACATGATACGAAAATACATGGGCAATATATTTATGTAGTTTACCGCAAAATGGGATGAATATATTCGCACTGAATTTTATGCAAATTCAACAATTGCTTAATGCGTATGGAAGTTCATTTACTAGTTTTTATATCAAACACAAGCTTTCAAAATCAGCGTTTAAAGAAGCATCAAGAATTTCTCTTGCAGTTCTTTCACGACAAAATCGAATGCTGAAAACCGTATTTATGCTATTACAATACGTTGAAGACATCGCACCTTCCTGCAGAGTCATTAGGCATTAATATTTCAAAAATGCATGTTTTTATCGGTATTAGATCAGAGAATTGACCAAAATGTGCTGCATATACATAATCCAGAACAATATATCATGCATTCATTGGTTCATATAAATACTTGTTTTATTGCAATGGTTCTGAACTATACCTTGTATCTATGTGATAATTCGATCGAATGCATGCTTTAGGTTCAGCGAAACTTATGTTGGAAGTCAATGAAGTCGTCATACACGTTGACCTCATATATTTTAAATGCATCGCATCGAAAAGATAGAGGAAAAACTGATATATTATTGAATAGAATTGCGAGACAGAAACCCACATTTCTATTTTTCGCGTCAACGAGAATGCTTTACACACATATCATCATTCGATTGGACGCATGCTTTGAACCTCACAGATGGTGTGAACCTATTCGTTGAACTCACGCGTTTCCGAACCAAGCTCTTCATGTTTGCTATTATTTGATCGAAGGTTTATTATAGACGTTTTAGAATGCAGAAAACGATTGAAGAACTTGCGGAACAATAAACTCGCGTCAGATCTATAAGTTGTACTGCATGAATATGCAGTATTCACTTTGACGAAACATGCAAACAAAAGCTTAGGACAGTATATTAGGGACAACGTCCGTTTTTAATTTTCTAGCAATGTTCAGAATCCGTGATCGATGCGATACAATGAACAAGTATACACAAAATATGCTATATATACATCATCCGGAACAATATGGCCTATACACAATCCGTATTTTGAGGATCATTTGATTGAGGGCATAGATTGAGGCCTCAAACTATGATTCTGAACAAATGATGCTCAAAAGCATTTGCATCGTTCAATATAATTTGTGTGTATGTACTATACTTTCATATTGATCATTGTGTATGTTCAGGAGCGGAGGCACAGGCAATATGCCACAACGTTCCAAAGATGGGTGCGTTTGGTATAAACGTGATGAAGTCATATGGAGATCATGTACAGTACTTTACGTTCTCATTGATCATCATATGTGTTTAAACTGCGGATCAACTCAACATCCAACAACGTTTCAAAGTTGAGTTTGAACGTTTGTTGAAGTAGTATATCATTAATTTCAGTACAATTCTTATCACATATAGAAAGCGCACTTCAGGGTATCTGTCATTCGAGAGCATAGTTTAGGAACGGAACCTCAAACTATGCCTAGAAAAAAATTTATGCCCCAAAGTATGCGTGTAAAAGTAGCAAATCTCCACATGTCATGCTTAGATCGGTGCATAGTCTTCACATAATTCCGAAGTCCCAATAGGAGCCCAGGAATTCCGATATGATATTAAATTGTCCATTTTCGTCCAACGCATTTTTCCGAGACGATATGAAAGAGTTGCGTTTTGAGAACAGAACGCATAGATCAAGAACATACGCGTAGTTCAGGGACATGACTTCAAACTGTACCTTCAAACGAATGATAGCCCAAAGTATGCGTGACATGCTTAACAGTAAATATCTCATAAACTATTGAATTATAAACAAAAATTCCAGTTGGGCGTGGCTGGAGGGATGGTATTGCATCCAATAATCATGATAAAAATAGGTAACCCAAACTATGCTTCGTGCATATATAAATAGTCTTTTTTACTCCGGATTCCTCTACAATAGTTGGATGAATCGAGTGGGATGAAGCACGAATAGCAGCCATATTGACTGCAATAGTACAGTCACTATAGACATAGTAGAACATTCTAACTTAACAATAACGACACACTGGGACACTATTCGATAAAAACATTATAAGTAATGAAAATTATTCATGAATTGATACTGATATTTATCCAGTATGCTTCGGCTCAATCCCAATGAATTATCTTTCGATTTATCCATCAAATTTCAAGTTTTATTTGTTATGTTTCACATCTGTCTGCCTCGTCACACGTAGAAATAAGTTCATTTCAGCTTATTCTCATATATTTTTCCATCCATACTCTTGGAATCATCGTCAGACAATTCAAGCTCAAAAAAAACATGCACAGCTAGTCAATTTTTTTGTTCCACATATTGAGTAGATGTATGAAACCATAACCATCCATGGCGACCTTAAGAGCAACATTGTATTGAATGAGTTTCCCGATGAGTTCCATGGTGACAATATGCTTCGTTGACTTTTTACATTCAGAAGCCATTCCGTTCTCTACCCTACATTATAAACAAGAAGGGCGAACATTGAAAACGCAGATATTATTGCAGCGACACATTTGAAGAGGCCAGTAGCGTTTGAAGATCTATTTGAGTCCATGTCCAAAATTTTCCATGTGAAAAAATCTGGCCAATACATGTGGTATCCCCTGTAGACGGGTTAATAGGGATAAAGGTTCTTATTTCTAGAAGTGATGATTAGTCGAATCTAAAAGTAATTCTAAGTTTATTCAAAA
>JAPYZH010000625.1:0-40233 GCA_030523085.1 Meteorus colon | reverse complement strand
TTTTATATTGTTTGGAAGAAGAGAGTTTTGGTTGAATTTTTTATGGTTTGTTGTGGATTTTTACTGGTGAGGGTGGTTTATTATGAAGTAGGGGGTGAAGAGGTGTAAGGGGTTGGGGTTAGTGTGGAGATTGTGTAGTTTTTGTTTTTGGAGAGGGTTTTTTTCTTTTTGTTCATTTGGAGAATTTTGTTCGATTTAAGTTTTGTTTTCTTTTTGTGGTTTTTTTCTTGGTTATGTTGAGATTTCGATTTGTCGCTGGGGGTTTATTTATTATTGGGATTTTTGTGGGGTTAGAAAATTGCCCTCGTTCTGACATTGAGTTTGGATTGTATAGAAATTTTTCTTGGAAAAAGAATCAACAGTTGATGTTGTATTTGACTTCAGGCGTTGATGGTATTGTTGAGAAATAGGATCGAGAGGAAAGATGATTGGTTTTTTTTTCTTTTCTTGGGGGCGGAACCCTTTTGTGGTGATAGAAGTTGAGGATATTGTGGGATTTATAGAGAAATAGAACAATATCTTGGATTTGAATTGTGAGATTTGCCTCAGGAGTTGTGGATTTTTGAAACATGAATTTATTTGTTGGTGGAGAAGTATTGTGAATGTAGTGAACATTTCAAAGAAAAATTGGTGATATGAATAACGATAATAAATAGAGTTTTGGATGAATGGGGAATTGGTTAGTTACGACGATAGTCAGATGTATGTTTGAAATTTTTGTGTAAGAATTATACAAATTGGTTGATTAATGTTCGATTTATCGATACCGCCGTCTTGGAAGAATTTTTCTGTGATTTGGAAATACTTGAATTGTCAAAGTTTTAGTGGGACTAACTTTTTTTTTATCATCTGCTTGAAGAAGTCGAATATTTCTTCGTTAGTTTGGTGTATGTATGAAGTAACTTTGAATAAATTTGAAATTACTTTGGTTGTATAGAAAATAAATTTCTATATTCTTATTATTTGTAAAGACAATAATATGATGAAAAATGGAATTACTTTTTTTTTTTATATTTTTCAAGTAACTTTTTTCTTAGAACAAATGCAATAGTCATGTTAGAATGATACACAGTTCGAATAATGTACTGATGTACGGTGAAAGGGGAATGAACTTGACTAAGTTTGTCAAAACTCTGGATAATATTTTTCTTTTTATTTGATATTACGAAGACAACGAAAATTGTGACAAAAGAAAAATAACTCAGTGAGATCATTTGGTAACCACTCAAAACTTCAGTGACTTCTAAATACTTTGAATTACTAAAATTCCCTAGACATTCCACCAAGAAATAGCAAAACTTTCTGATATTATAATTCATTTTACCTGTATAAATGCCAACAATAATAATCTCATCATAAAACACTTGAATTTCACGATTAATCATTCTTTAATTGTTCACAATTAAATTACCAAAGTTTCCTTCATTGTTAATCATATGAAAATTATTTAAACAGATGATATTATCTATGAAAATGAAAGATATCATCATCATCATCATCATCATCAATGCATAATTTTATAGTTATCGATAAAACTTTCCAACTAATCTGTTATCCGTTGCAGGCTGTGAAATTACAGCCTTTCTATATAGAAACTGGAAATTATTAAGCGGTTCCAATCACGGTCGTCAATCATTTTCACTCGGCATAATTATTCGGATTAAATTCGCGTGAATTGCTAACGCGCTATATTACCATCGCATGATCATTCGGTATTTGAGCGATTATGTTTATACTTTTTTCATTTTTTTTTTTACGTCTTTTATCCACTTTACATTTCTTTATTTTATTTTTTTTTTCTTTTTTCTTTTACTCGTTTCATACAATAAATTCTACATCAAGAAAACTGGTTTATTTATGATAACGGAAGAGGGAATATTTAAGAGGTGTTTTAAATCATCTTCACAATTCAAATAAGCTCTTATACAAAAGACTTTCTATCTTGCATTCATAAAACATATATTGGCATTCAAATTTTCATTTTTAAATTATTCGTGGGATTAAATATCATAAATTTTATTCAAATAGAATTCATAAACGTATTTATAACGCGATTATTGAATGGGCTTGGATTAATTTGATGGTGTTTTTTCCCTTCTTTAAATTTTTTAAATGTTTGGTATTTTTTTTTAACTGATCACCTGGGGATTTTTTTTTTTTTCTTTTGGTATAATGATCGAGAATTTTTATTTGATTAGGAGGAAAGTTCGATGACATGTCAATTTTTAGAGGGAGAATATAAAAATTCTCATTTGTCACAAATAATTTTCGCAAGTATTTTTGTTATGATGAGCTCTCTGGTGTAAGTCCCCAAGTCTTATTTCTATAAATAATGATAAAAGTGATATAATAAAGCACACTTTTGGCTTTATTTGGTCGTAAATTTTCTGGAAATTGCAGTGAGAGTATCTCAATTGATCACAAGGGATTGATTAATCTTAAATGATGAGATCATTATTGAATGAGTAAAAGTTTGATCATAAAAATATTGAAATACAATAATTTTAGGGGGGTTTAACAGTTTGGCCCTTTTTTTTTTTTTTCTTCATATTTTTAGAATATTTTTAAGGTCGTGAATGTCAGAGTTAGCAGAATTATTTGAGTATAAATGGAGAGTAAATTTTACAAGGATTCAAAAGATGAATCCATATTTTTACATAAATTCCCCAAGATTTCTAAGAATGAAATTTCCAATTGGAGGGTTGTTTCGTTCAAGTCCACAAATTGTGAATATCTTTATTTATAAAGGTTTATTGTATATTTTTTAACACTTAAGAATATATATTTCAAGTGTTATCACAATTTGATAGAGGTTGTGTGATGGAAAATATGAATATAAAGATGAAACTGGGTAGAAGAGAGTCGTTATGATGGGATACAGAAAACTTTTGTGATGTATTTCTGTTGCTACGATCAGTCTACATTGCGGAAAGTTATTGATGATCACGCGCTGTTATATTGTTGATATCCATATTATATCAAATAAACATTGGGTACGTTATCGATTTTTAGAATGAGAAAATAAAGGACATGAATTTGTTTAAAAGAGAAAAATACAAATGTTGTAATGGTTTCATGAATTAAAAAAAATAGTTGCGCATAATTATTATTTTTCAAGTTGGAGAAAATGAAAAAACATTTTTTGGTATCTTTTTTTATTATTTTCATGATTTAAAATTAATCATAAAATGATGCAACATTAGTTGACAATTTTTATTCTAACATGTAATTAAATTAACTTTCACAACTTTTTTGTTGTCGTTGTAAATATTCCCACAATTCTATTGTGAGAGAACAATTGAGTCAGAGAAGTGGAAAAATAATTACAATTATTTGAGTGATCAATGAGTAATTTCAATTAAATTGAATTTAGTGTGTGTATGATGCCAATATTTATCTGTATACATTTATTCGGTATATTATTATTGAAGAGATGAATAATTGAATTAATTAAATGGTTAAATAAAATAAAATGCTTTTGAATGTTGCCTGCACTTACCAATAACTAGCTTACACGTGCCATTTCCTGCTTGTTCTGTTCAGTATTAAATTGGAGCTGGAGAAACTCGCCCAGGAGAAGACTGAGATGCAGCGCCACTACGTTATGGTGAGTTAACTGATGGGGACCATACAAAAACAAGTTAAATAAATAAATAAATAAAAATAAATGAAAAAAACTGATGAATGCATAAAATTCAATTTTTTATTGGAATATTCATCGATTTTTTCTTAACTATTCTTCGTTTGCTACTTTAAGAGTTAATTATTTTTCTATACGTTTTTTTTTTGTAGAATAAAAAAAGAAGGGAATGAATGTGATTACATTGAATGCTTGTGAATTGCAATTCGATTTCATAGTTACAATAAATTTTAAATATTAAATAAATGACATGCATATTAAATTGTTGAGAATTTCTATTAAATTATAAATGTAGAATCTTTCAAGAATCCTCATCGCCATTCAAATCATTACAAAATAACTTTTTCATCAAGTTTGAAAAATTTCTTGTTTTAAACTCACATAAATTCTGTATTCAACTCTACTTCCTTCCTATCAGTTATATAAATTTTCCGCATCACTTCTTCTATGATATTCTACTTGATGAGACTTTTACAGATTCGAGTGAAATAAATTTGTAGGAAGAACAAAAAAAAAAAAAAATGGAATGAGAGATTGAAGAGGAAAGAAAGAAAGGAAGAAAAGAATATAAAAAAAAAAAAAAAGAAAAAAGAAAAATACAGTTTTACTGCGACATTTCTTTACGTTTGCCAAATAGTAGACATTTCCACTAAATTTGTCCTAGTCGAGAACATTTGCTACATTTCTTCTTTATCCACTCCATTTATCATCGTATTACCTTTTCTGCTTCATGGTCTGGACATGTTTAGCGAAAGAAGAGTACGAAAAAAGAATATAAGGAGTGAAGAGAAAAATAAATAAATGGAAGGAAGTAACAAAAAAAAACATGAGAGGCAGAGTGAGTAAGAGAGGGAGAAGAGTGATACAGTGATGGTAGAAAAAAAAATAGAGAAAAAAAAAAGTAAATGAAGTAAAGATAAAAAGAATAAAATAGTGCAAAAACGTAATTTGTTCTCTACACGTTTCATCGCAACACATATTCTGGTTGTGACGCGTTCAACTGTACATCTACATACTCACTTTTATACCAAAGCTAACCTTCCACTTTCCATAGTGCACTATATGCTCTTTACGATGGCTTTTCTTTCTTTCCTCACTTTTTTTTTTGCCATTTTTTTTTTTTCTCTCTTTTGTATCCCGTGCAAGTTTTACGATCACTCGTCAGATTGTCGAGAACCTCCACACAAATACAAAGACACTGCTGTGTTTTAGCAATAGAGAAGAGGGTGGAAGGAAGTGAGATACACTGGGTTATACAGAGTTGAGGCAAGAAAATAAAATAAAAAATAAAATGAGAAAGAGTGAAACACGAGTGTGTGAGAGAGAGAAAGAGAGGAAAAAAATAAAATAAAAGAAAGGGGAACGGAAACATTAAGGAGAAGAGCTTGCAAGCACTTCACGTAAGTGATTGTATTTTGTGCTTCTCCCTTTCACCATGTTTTCCTCACTTTCTCATTGCATCACACCCTCATTTGTCGTTCGCCCTCTTCCATCTTTGCCCTCACTCTTTTCTAATGTGTATATATATATATATATATATATATATATATATTGTGTATATGTATACACTTGTAATCTTCATGCGCGTGTTAAAGAGGGGAACTTTATACTCGCAAGGCGCAATCTTGATTGGTAGTTTATATACAGCAATAATTTTGGCATGATTTCATAAGTTTTCTCTGCCTGTGCGTTTTGTGTTTTGAGGGAGAGAATTTTAAGTGGAAATTTTACAATCTATATTCACATAAAACTACTGGCTACGTTATAAATGTATTTTATGTGTTGTTATGTGTTTTGTTTTTGGCTCTTTTTTTTTCGTTTCTTTATAGGTTGAGGGAAAATTTGTGGGTTATTTTGTGTTGGAAGTAATGGAAGAAGTTTCAGCGTTGATTTTATTTTCTTTTTTAGTTTTAGTTTGAGGGTTTAATTGTTTAGATTCCGAATTTGTGGAGGGGTGGTTTGAAATATGAGAAAAGTTTTTGGAATGAGAAATGGTAGTTTGGGAATGGGAGAAAATTTTGATTGTTGAATTTTGAAAATTGGTTTGAAGAGATTTTTGTGATGATTAAAAGATGAAAAATTGTAATTTTTTTTTCGATTTTCTTGTATAGTTACATAACTGGAATTATTTCGGGAACTAATGAAGATATTTTCGAAATTCGAATTGGCAAATATTCGTCTTTTCAAGTCCCATAACTTTTGTTTCACAACTTTTTTCGTATCTTTATTTATTTAGCTACAATTTTCATCTAAATTATATAATTTTTTATATAGGAATAAAGCCATTTTAAAGTAATGAAAGAAATAATCAGCATTTCAATTTTATATGTTGACATGTATGAGAAACGAAGTAATCAATTATTTCAAAGTACATAGATCTACTAAATATCGTAAACATTAATTAAGAAAAAAAAATCTAATCTTACATTGACAACTTTAGTAATTATAGTTCTTACAATTCTATTCTTTTTTGGTTGTTGTTGTTGTTCTGTTCTCTCTTCTTTGCATATAACAGACAGTTTAAAGTTAGCTCTACCACTTTACTAGTTTATAAACTCAAGCACTGTTTAGTATTTCTGCAATGTCACTACAATGTACTGAAGTTAAACTTCGGAATGACACGTGAAAAAAAAAAAAAATAGATAAATTGTATACATAATAGATGAGAAAAAGTTGATTGTAATACTCCACACATGTCAAAGAAACCGTATAAAATCTCGTCACTAGAACGCATGATCGTTAGATACATTGTAATGGACGTGTAGTTACCAATTACGTCAAGAGTATACGTATGTAATGTATGGTTTCACTCATCTGAAAGCTTGCCAATTAATGTCAATGATAGTGTAGGAAAAATACATTTCTTGGAAAATTATCACTCTGCAACAAGATTCACAGATTGAAAACTTAATACGAATTCACTATGACATTATTACCGTTATTAAATCGACAAAGTAATTGCAGTTTCCTTTTTTTTTTATTCTTTGCAATCTTTTTTCATTCACTAGCACGTAATTTCCATTAATTCCAAATAATTATTCGACGACAAAGTCATCAAAGAATATTTTTTATTAAAAGTTCTAGGAATTTTTTTTAATTAAAAAATTTCATTTAGAATTATAAAATATTATTTTATATGTTTGTACATGTTTATTTTATTTATTTACCTTGGCTTACTGAGTTGTTTTATTTTTTCTTTTCGTTTTAAAATGTTTTTATATATATTTTGTTATTGTACAGATTTTAAATGTTGACTATTTTAGATGATTATAGTAGAAGAAAATAATATTTCTCTGAGGGAAAATTGTCATTCTAGAACGAAATTTATGAGTTAAAATTACATTATGAATTTAGGAGATTATTACAGTTATTAAATTAGTTGTGGGATTTTAATGTTTTCTCTTCGTTTCTTTCTTCTTTTCTCATTATTTTCACGATTTTTTTTCTTGATTTATTTATTTTTTTCTCCTTTTCTCACCGTCACGTTTTCATGGGCTTTTTAGTAAATTCAATGAGTTGTGCTATAATATATTTTAAAATTTCTTTTAAATTTTTTTTTTTTTTTTTTTTTTTTTTTTTTTTTTTTTTTTTTTTTTTTTTTTTTTTTTTTTTTTTTTTTTTTTTTTTTTTTTTTTTTTTTTTTGTTAATTACCTTTCATCTGTTTAAAATTTATATGAATATCAATTGAGGTGAATAAATGAATGAATAATTGTATTAGTTTATTTGAGGACTAGCTCGTGAACATAAAATATTCTTTTATGATTCTGTGAATGCAATGGCTCATAAATAACTTTTTATCTATGTTTCAAATGAACACTTTGAATACTTGTGCATTATTTATATATTAGTTACCTTGCCAACAGAATTTGTCCTGAATACATTGCAGAAATGTATGTAGATAATATTTCATTATGCTTATTCAAAATGTTGACAACTATCATCGCTATTACTAAAACAGATACTTAATTATTTTGTTTATTCTGTTCAAATAAATATCACATTATAAATCTACATTATTTTTATAGTTATCAAATTGAATTACAAATTTTTATGGGTTTTGGTTTTTTTTAGAATTGTGCTAGAAATGTTTAATTGTTCATTTTTACTTTTCTGCTATTATTCATAATTATTTTATTTCATTATTGAAAGAGTCAGTTATGTGATAGTTAATTTATCCAATCATGAGTTAGATTTCTGCTATTTCTAAAAAAATATTAGGAAAATTAAAGTAATTTTACGATTTTTGAATTATAAATTCCACTCAATTTCATCATTTTCATTGAGTTTTTCATTCTATGTTGGTTAATAAATTATAATAATTCTGTTTCTTCATATTATTCATAAATATATTTTTTCTCAATGCCACTCTTTTAACTGTCGAAACTTTTCCATTCGCCAAGAATTCTTGATAATTTAATTTCTCTTCATCACTAAACAATTCTATAAATTTAATAAATCACTAAAACATTTTAACATTTTAAACACACAAACACATTTTATTGTTTATCATTTCACTGTTTGCTTACACATCTTACAATAATTCTTCACAAGTCATAATACCATTTCATTTATTATTACATTTCTCAATATAAAAAGGAAAAAAAGAAAAAGAAAAAAAGAAAAATGGTGAAAAGCTTCTTGAAATATTCCGCTATTATTCATTGGCATTTACAATGCCAACAAAATTTGTCTTCAATTCATTCGAAAACACGTTAACACATTATGTATACATTTATATACAATATATATAAACGATATATTTATTTCATGTGCGACCATGTTTGAAACAGTTGCTATCGTTTATCATTCTCTTCCATCAAGTCGTATATATGCGCCTTGTCTACTCTACAATCCGCACTACGTTCAAATGTCCAGTTCATATCTATCCTCTTTGTAAATATATATATATATTTACATAAAACACAAACGCACACTCGCGCACACAGATATATTTATATATATATATATATATTGCGTGCTACGTAGAGATCTCTTTATGATGATCATAAAAGACGTTTTACAATGGTCGTTGGTATGCGTTATAACATTGAAGACTACCCGAGGTATTCGGTACGCTCGTTAAAAAGTCTCGTTTACTATTGACGAGACGACGGTGAAGAAAATAGGAAGAGATAGAGAGAAAGAGAACGAGAGAGTGAAGTGAATAGAGAAAAGCGATACTGCTATCCTCGGTTTTTGCAAAACTGCCAACAAAAACGTTTATTATTTCACATTTATGCCTTTTCCTTTTACTTCACCAACTTCAATGCTATTTCTATATAACGTCAATAACCAAGTTAATAAAATTTTCTGCAATAGTTTTTTTTTTTTTCTTTATTTTTATTTCTTTTGGTTTTCTTTTATTTTTTATTGGTACATCTGACCTTGTATTTTAATATCGCGTGCAATATATTTATGTGGATAAATAATTGAAAGTGTTGTTTATGATGGTTTTTTTTATTCTTATACGAAAGATTTTTTTTGTATTTTTCTTTTGTATCATTGTGGTATTATGTAAGGATTTAGTATTGTGTTTAGTAATTTTGATGTGATTGTTGGATGATGAGGATGATGATGGATGAGAGATTGAATTTTATAAATGATGTATTTTTAATGTTTATGAATATTTCTTTGGATTCTTCTTTTCTTTTTTCACTTTTTTTTCTTTATATTCTGGACGATGATAATTCTTTTGTGGATACTTTTTTATGCTTTGTTATATTTAAATGTTATTTTATTTGTTATCTTTCATTTTGATAGAATGTGTGTTGTGGATATTGTGTTTTGTATTGATTTATTGTGATACGAAATAAGTGAGTGTTTATAACGGCATGTTTATTTGATGTTGGGTGAATGTATGATATTTGAATATTTGTGAATGCGTTTATCAAGCTTTTTGCATGAATCATACATGTCTTCATTATTGTTTATGTGTCCCAACACAATTCATGAAATATTTACAAAAATACAAAAAACATTTATCGATATACATACAGATTAATGTCAACACACAAAATACGTACACGTGAATATACACAATGAATTAATAATGATTTGTGATTAATTTTTTTGTGTTTTTTATTTTACAGTATTATGAGATGTCGTATGGACTCAATGTGGAAATGCACAAACAGGTAACAATTGTTTTATATTATATTTTTTTCTTTTGTTTTTGGGTTTATGTTTATGTGATATAATATTGATTCGAATTATTTTGATGAAATAATTGGGAGATGAAACAATAATTTAGAAGTTGGCAGATGATTATGGTATTTTTTGGAACATTTTTTTTGTTAATGTTTACTTGTTGAGAAGAAAAATAGAAGTTGTTGATAGGGAGTTTTCGATTTAGTTTACACGATGAAGATTTTTGTTAGGAGTCGAATGAAATTTTATTGGATAGAATTGATGCATTGGTCGTTGAAATAATGATTCTGCCAGTTTGAAAAAATGGATTGGAAAATCAAAGCCTCTTTCATTTTTTCTTTATCGCAAATTGATTCGGAAATATCATCAGCAAATGATAAAAATCTAGGAAATTTTTCATCGTTTTTTTCTCAATTATTCAAAGTGCAATTCGAAAATTTCGTTTTGAATAAGAACTTTGAAGGAAGAAAGAGTTAATATAGACTAAAAAAAATACTGATGAGAAAAATATTCTCATTTTTGTCGCATCCAAGAAGGTTGTAACTGCAAAAAGAGAAAAAAATGGAGGAAAAGGAAGAAAAAAACGAACCAAAGACGACAATTTAAAATTAACAGAATGAAAAAAACAAAAAAAAATGTGAAATCCGTGCGATAAAGAACGATAAAGTGGAATTGGGGGATGAAAGGTCGCACTAAGAAAAGAATAATGGCATTGTAAGGGGGCGTACAGCAAATTATAGAATATGAGAGTTGAGCTGCTTCTTTCTGTGTGAGAAAGGAGAATATAGTGTGAATTCAATGGGATAAATCGCTGGCGCGCCAACCTTTGTCTTTCCCTATTGGCTGCAAATGCTTTTCATTGACCCTCTCTCACTCACACTCAAACTCGCGCCCTCCCCTTTAATTCTTTTTTTCTCTACTCTGCCATTTTTTTTAGCTTTTTTCATGCCTCTTCCAGTATGTTTCCTGTAATCGTTCTCACTCTCGCACATTCTATATACGATTTAGGGAGCTCGACCTGTCAGCCAGCCGAAAAATAATGCTCGCCGTTTATTGAATATTTTAACGCCATCTCTTTCGGCATTCGCGCGCTTATATTCTCCATTCGCACCCTCTGTCGTATTTCTTTTTATTATTATTTTCGCTTTTTTCTTTTTTTCCTTCGTCTTTTTCTTTTTTTCTTTGCGTTTTTTTCTGATTGAATGCCGACAGAGTCGAATCGTAAATTGGTACCGATCACCCTCAGTGAACGTCAATGTGTAAAAGGCAGTGTACGAAAATTCAGAAATAAAATTTGGAAAAAAAAAAGAAAATACGAAATTGGGGAAGGAAAAAAGAAGTGTGTTGTGTGTGACTAAGCACAAATGGCAAAAAGGGTGCAGGTTTATTTTTTTTTTCTCCCTATTCAACCATAAATATTACGCATTCTGAATGTATAAACAAATCATTGGTGGAATTTTTTATTTTCAATAAGACAATGATTTATATGGCTAGACATGGTTGTATAACCGATGTGTTATGTATGTAGATTATTGTATTTTACTCAGACATGTATGAAGTATTAAGTTTTATTAATTTTCCATTCAACGGTTCAATAAATTATCGCTTTTTACTCATAGGTAATTTATTTTCATCTTCGAAGTGAGTGTGAATGTGGCAGACAATTGGTAATTTTTAAAACTTTGGAATTATTAAATTAATTCTTTTCTCAAATAAAAAAAATAAGCACTTGTGTTGAGAATGTGAAAATCTGTACGAGCTTTTTTCTTTAAATTCTATTATCTCAATTATTCAGTTCTTTATTCATAAATAAAAATGGTCTCGTCTGTACAATTCACCTATTTGAATTTTCTATTCTTATTAGATTTGTGTGTTGATTTTTGTTTTTAGTTTTCATAAAATTTGTCAGATCTATAATAAAATTCGATTAATATAATAAAATAATGTCAAGTGACGTGCGAGCAAATGTGAGTCGAGGGAAAAAAAAAATATTTGATATTTATTTAGTATTGGTTTTGTTCGTCTATCATTATGTCATATCGAGATGTTAATTGGAGGTTATGAATGACATAAATTCATGAATTATTACGAAAAAAAAAAAAATAAATATGAATTATTCATCAATCATATATTCATTGAAGTTGTTTAGCCATATGATACTTGATAAAATTATGAAATAACTGTATAAATGATTTGATATTCATAAAATTAATTGCAAACGAAGTCCATTTATTTTACCCATTGATTGACTATCATTTTTTGCAATGTGAAAATTTTTTCGTATTGATAAATATGAAAATGGCGCGCGTATTACTATTACCAATTTTTGTTATTTCACACACACACACATTGCCGATTCACTTGATATTTTGTTTTATCGCGTCGTTGATTGAGAATATACTTTAAAGTGGTCATAATTTTAGTGACATGTGGAGAGTTGAGTAATTTATTCGTGAATAGTTATATTCTTATAGTGGCTATAAAATGGATGCAGAATTGTCGAGGGCCGCGCAGCTCGTTCGTGAACGGATCAATACAAAAAGCGTGTGGTATATTCTCTCTCGCAAACTACACTAGGGTTTATGAGTATAAAATAACAGTGGATGAAATGCGCTCACACATATACTTGCATTCATATAGCTTTCCATTTGAATTTGTGAGATGATGAGTGGGTGTAAAATTTCAATACCTCCTCTTCTCACACATTAGCGGTGTGGTGAGACACATTTGAAACACACAATTTTATATGAAAATACTCGACATCTATACAAAAATAAAATATGTTTGAAATGAAAGTAAATTAAACAATTCATATAAGTTCAATCAATTTCAATGATTCTCTAATTTTGTGTTTAACATTTCTCGCTTTTCCCCATTTTTATTTCATTATTATTTTTATTATTATTATTTTATTTTTTTAATCCCTATCTCACTTTTCGCTTTTTTTCCTCTCAATTTCCCGGCCCGTTTTCCCCCTACCGTTTCAGCCACGCTTTTTCCATAATTATTCTATCCGCAAGAGTTCACAGACAATCATGTTGTTCATTTGCCGATAAAATCAGCTCATGCGCGAAAATGCTGAATATAAATGTAGTTATACATTGCTGATCAATACTAACCAATTTCTATCTACATTCATTGATTAATTTTTTTAAATTATTATTTTTTTTTTATCTTTTGTTTTTATTCATCAGGAATACCAATTATGAGAAGATTAGTTGGTAAATGTTTTTTTTTTTTATGTTTCTTTTCTTTTTTATTGTGTTGATGAGCAGATTGCATGTGAGAAATTTCGTGATGCAGATGATGATGAGAATAATTGGATAAGATTAATTATTGCAATTTGAATTTTTAATGTGAAATTTTGTGATGTGTTTTTTTATTGTAGATGAAGTTTTTTGGGGGAGGACAAATTGGTGTGGTTTTGTGGAGTTATTGAGCTCTTAGATTATGTCCGTGAGGGTGATTTCAATGATTAATGTGGTATTGAACGCTTTGGGAGTTGGTGATTGTGAATTTAGAATCAAAGTTGTTGAATATGATAGGGAGTAACTTGTAAGGGTCATATTGAATGTGATATTTATGGGGATGGGAAATAATTTTGGGATATTTATAAGAATAAAAGTAGTTGACTGTATTTGAGAATATGATGAAAAAAAAAAAATGACAAAATCATTTATAAATTTTTGAAAATTATTTTTCATTGATTTTATTCAATTAATCAACTTTTGTTATAGTGAAGAATAGAAAAGGATTTCTTAAATAATTCAAACAATTTAGCGATAATTTTGAAATATATTGAGTTTACATTTTCATTAACACAAATCAATATTCCACAATTTAAAACAGAAGAGAAAAAAAATAACCACCCCCTATAAACACTCAACGACTTCACACAAAATCGCATAAATAACATTTTTATTTTAATTTTCTTCTCAATTCCCATTGCTCACGCGGTAATTCACCATGAAATGTCTTCTTTTCTTCAATCCCCCACGTTTCACAAACCCTCAATTCCACCCTCAATATCATTGGCCTATACGTTGAAATACTATACGCCCTCTCTTGGGTTGAAATATCTTTTTTTTTTTTTTTTATTACCAGCTGTTTGAGAGACCATTTCAGGTTCATACGTGGTCGCAACTGACGACCATTTCTTCGTGCACACCCTCTCCCTTGCTTTCTCTTTCTATGTACCACCATATAACCGCCCACTTCTTTTTTTATCGCTCACGCGACTTTTACGATACATTTTAGCTGTGTTCATGTGCTCCCGCTGTTTTCTCGTACGACGCTACGTACACTGCTATCACCATCATATTTTTTTTTCTCTTCTCTTTTTCTTTCTTTTTTTTTTTCAACTGTTAAAACAACGCCTGATAGTTAATCCCCTCCATACGAAGTTTCTTGCTTCCTCTCTTTTATTATTATTTCTTGTCTGTTTCTTTTTTATTTTCACCTTTCGCACCCCACACTTTATCCTTTACTGTTGGCTTTTTAATATAACTCATTTACATTTGAACATAAAGGTATATATGAGGTCAAAAAGTGTTGCAAAACAACTTCACACAACTAACTCACCACTATTCTATTTGTCTCTCTTTCTTCTTTTTTATTTCCTTTTTGTTTTTGTATGTATATATTAGAGATATATTTATTCGTTTTCCTCTTTTATACAATTCTCTGGCGTCTCGTTTTCTCTTTAACTGCTATTTTTATCGACGTATTAAAACTCAAATGGCACTTTATACGAATTATCAACGACACAGAGAACGCGATCACATTGTAGAAGGTGAAAGAAAAAGAAAAAATAATAATAAAGATGATGAAGTATTTTTTTTTTTTTTCAAAAGGGGAATAATAAAAATGAAGATGAAGAAATAAAAATTATTACTAGACATATGTTAATGATTTGGATGACACTTTGTTAATATAAATCTTTTTTTTTTTTTCTTTCTCTCTTTTCTACAATGTCTGTCGTAAAAATGTATTTTATTTTTTAATGCCAATGTGTTGTCGATTGTGATGTGGTGATGAATTTTTATGAGATAAATTGTTGGACGATGTTTGGTATGATGAATTTAAAGTTGAGAAGGAATGGAAAAAAAAATATATGTATAAATAATGTTAACCCTTGAAGAGGATTTGATTGAAGAGCAATAATTCTTCAAGAGCTTTATCGATTTACCTAACGTGTACTTGACACGCTTGAAGAAACAAAAAAAAAAAGAAGGAAGAGCAATTGAAATATATATGAGTAGAGTCTTTGAAGTATCCCTGTCTTATATTTATCTTACGACATCAAATGAATTCAAATTGAAGTTGTGTTTTATTTTTGTTTGAGTGTGAAGGTATATGTGTGGATGTATCTGTGTGGCTTGTAAGACCATGTGTAAATATTTATCTTAGCCTGAGTCAGAGATTTATTCATATGGAAAGTTTGTTTATATTTATACAAAATGGGAAATCAGTGATATAGATTTATCAATTTTTGTTCTTTTTTTTTCATGTTGAAAGAATTTTGTTTTATTTCATATTGAGGAATTAATGAAATTGTAAATGTTTTTAGTTGTATTTTTTGATGGTTGCTTTTATTTTTAATTTTTTTTTTCAATATTAAAATTCTGGATTATAATTTTATCTTATTGCCATTCAAATATTTCATATTGTCAATAATTTATTTTAAATTCAACTATAAAATTATACTCATTTCATAATTCTTCCTCTTTACAATTATTTCAATATAAAAAAATTAAATTTTCCCCAATTTTTCAATTCTAATTATAACAATTTACACAAAATATAAAATATTATCATTCAATTCTATTTTCTTCACAATTATGAAAATATAAAAAATACTTAAACAATAATTTACGAATATTATTAAAGCTGTTTTTCAAAAACTATTTATAATAATTACAATTTTCATTTATTATAATCACATTGTCAACTTTCATCTTTTATTCAAAACAAAATTCCATTTTACTATCTCTATATAATACCAATGAGGGTTGAAGTCATATCAGAATCCATTTTGTATTCAGTGAAGATATCACTCACAAAACGTCATCAATGTTATATACATTAAAGTGTAAGCATATATATATATATATAAATATATGTGTGTAGAGATGTAGAGAGAAATTGGAGGGTGAGTTTGAGCACGCTCATCGTGCGATGCCAATGTGCATTCGTGTCGTATAACGTGATGGGGGCGACGAGCTGCGACAAGGGCGCCAACGCATTAACAAGGGGTTCACAATCCTTGGCATTCTCTCGCGCCAACGTTCACTCTCACTATAACCATCTCTCTCTTTCACTCTCAATGTGGGGAATAGTAACCTTCCCCCACCATTACCATCTTTCTCATCCGCTTGGTGAAGGCATCCCAACACTAATTTGTGTTTTGTGGAAGGCCGCAGGCAGCGAGTAAATTCAAGAGGGGAAGAGAAGAGCGAAGTGTAGACTATTACCCTTGTGTATATAGCGCCAGTCACCTTTTGCGCTTGTTATATGTGACTACTGAACTTTAGCGTTAATTACACTGGCTCGTACATTAAATAGATCCCCTGTGAACTGTCAGGTCGTTTAAAATTATTACAAAAATCATTACTTCACCACATCTACACTGTTTAATGTTTTTTATTTTTTATTTTTCTTTCTTTCTTTCGTGTTATTTATTTATTTCTTTTTTTCCTTCTGCTCTACCACGTCTATTTAATGGTAGTTTTTACTTTTTCTTTTTTTTTTTTTAATGCTACTTCATTGTGTAACTTTACCGCAATGAATCATAAACAAATCCACACTCACACGGGGGAATGTAGTCAAAGGAAATTGCGTATTTTATTTCTTCAGCATTCATTATATATGTAATAAAACAGCAATATTTTATGATGTTCGTGCATAAATGTTTTTTTTTTTTTTTGCATCATTAAATAATGAAATGAACTATATTGCATCAATGTGTGGAATGAAACTTTTCTAGACACTCAATTGGGTTAATTTATTTAAAAGGTTTCTCGTTAAATGATAAACAATTTACGCTGTTCGTGTTCTGTATATGTTTAAATGTGTCATAAATGAGGTGGAAGATCGTAAAATTTTAATTAAACTATCTTTTCTGCATTGATGTAATAAATTATTTTGGAATTTATACTGTTTGGATTTTTATGTTGGATTGAAATAATGTTTAATCGTATTTTCATGTGGTGTAATTGAAAGTTTGGTTTTTATGTGGAATTTAGTGATTTTATTTGGGATTTTGTGTGGTGTTTTGGTAGAGAAGAGTAAATTAAATGTTTAATGTATAAAATTTAATTCGTAAAAAAGATTAATTAGTGTAAAATGTTTAAAATTATTGTTGACAATTATTTGTTTATGATTACAAATTAAAAGTAAAATTCAACAATATTTGTCGATTAGAATAACAAAATGTTTATTGTAAAATCAGATAAATATTCAAAAAAATTGAATTAAATATAAAAATTTAAGTTTATTTTTCTTCACTTTTATCACAAAGATCAAATTCACTTTGAATTAAATTCACGTTATATATTCCAACAGTTATTTCACAGTGTATACAATTAAATGATGTAAAAGAGAAAAAAAAAAAGAAAATGACTTGTTTGATGGATGTAAATTTATTGGAAAGATGTGTCCAATGACAATCTGAATTGTAATACAGTTTGTGAAATTTCGCAACTAAATCCAACCAATATAAAATAAACGCGTGAACAAACATACACATATACAAGTAACACATGGACAAATATTGTGTACGTCTGCTGGTTCACGTAACGTTTATGTAAACGAATGGGGAAATGGTATAGAGAAGCAAGAGAAGCAGAATCAATGGGCGATTCGGTGGTGCACACTGTGGAATCAGTAGAGGTTTTAGGATCGTAATATCGGCTACTGGTGTATCCCAAGTTGAGAGAGTGCATGGTTCATGAACACACATACGTACAGTGTCTACTCACTATTGCAATGTTGCTTGAAGTTTGTGTGTGTAGATGTGGTCAGTTGCTCGGGCCAGTGGCCACTCTGTGGTTGAGACGATGCGAGGTCACTGGTGACCACTAAGCCCACCTGATATATCCAAGTTTCTCTTCGCTTATATCTATTCGTTGTCGTTGTCCGTAGTAGTATCTACGTATTACTACCCACTACTACTACTACTACTACTACTACTACACTTATACATAGACTATATTCTATATCCTCTATCTACTAATACTAACGCCATCACCATCGCACTATCGTCTTCCTCCGTTTGGTCACTTCTGTCCTTTGCAATAGCGCGCAAATCTGTAGCCGGAGCTTCGAACCGCAACCCACAATGGACTATTGCCATGATTAAACGCACTATACAGACCTATTATCACTGATTACACTAAACATTATCGGACGTGCCACTAGGCGCCATGAACAAAATACTATTGCCACTTATGCAGATGAATAGATAGTTTGAGAGATGATGGACAAATTTTGGATTTATTTCTATTGGTTAGTTTCGGTTGAGATTTTTTTTCATTTTATAGCTATTTATTTGTGTTGATTTATTTTTAATTTATGTATCATTGGATAGATAATTTTGATTTTTGATAGATTTGTTATTTTTGGCAAAGCTTCAATTGGTTTTCTTTATTTTTCATTTTTAGTTTGTTATGAGGAATTTTTGAACGAATTTACAGATTTTTAATGCTAATTTTGAATTGTTATATGTGAAAACTAGTCAAATTGAGTTTCAATTATTTATATCACACAATTGTGAAGGAGGAATTTTTATTTTTTAATTTTGGAAATATTGTTACTAATTTGGAATCAAATTTGGACTTTATGATTATTATTATGAAAGTAATAGTGAGATAATTATGAAAAATATTTGTATTATTAATTTAGTAATGAGTTTTATAATACTAATGCGTGAAATATAGACTTTCTTCAATTTCCGTATTTCAATCACGACACAATTGAATGATAAATTGATTTAAAAAAAAAAGAAAAAAAAGAGGGTAAACAAACGACATTGAATTCTGAATCAACAATTGCTCATACTAATCCGTCATAAATATCGGATAATTCCACGTAATTCCATTTCACAATTTGATCTGCTCAATTTTAAAATCAATCATCGTCTAACGATAAAAAAAAAGAAGAAGAGAAGGGGAGAAAAAAAGTGAAGCAACAAAGAAAAAAGAAAAAAATACTTAATGGCTGCTGCTGCCTGGTCAAATGCATTTATTTTCCTCTTGACATTTGGCGAGAAAGCTAAAAACATCTAGGAGAAAAGTTGATTATGCTTCACGTCTTGTTCAGCGAATTAAGTCCTGGCAGTGAGTCTTGGCAAAAAGAGGAAAATGACAGAAAAAAAAATAAGCAGTGAAGGAAGAGGAAAGGAAAAAAAAAGAGAACTTGATAATTTCTTCCGAGCACGATCGTCGCACGTTCTCACGAAATAAATGAATGAGGGGTTAGAACTCAGTAGTAGTAGTAGTCGTAGTAGTCGTAGTAGTAGTAGTAGTAGTAGTGGTAGTAGTAGTAATAGTGGTAGTAGTAGTAGAAAGCAAGAGCCCAGCCAACTTGAAAACAGCTCTCGCTCTTTCATTTGCTCTTTCTCTCAGTTACCCTGGAAAAAGGGCTTCGCTATGAAGACTACGACTACTCGTTTTCCCTCTTGCCTCTTCTCTTTTTCCCTTTCCGTTTTCTCTTCATCCTCGCGCACACACCCTCTATCACCCCTATCCGCTCTCACTCAAGAGCACTTCTACGCCATTCATTATTTTCTTGGTTACCTCTCTCCAGGGGAAAACTTCTCGGCAACGCAATTACGTCTGCAGCTGCTCCCGCTCGTCCCCCTTCACTCGTTCGCCGATCCGCCTTCTACACCCTCCCGCGTGGCACACCCTCTCATCATCTCATCCTCCAATTCCTCACTCACTTTTACCCACTCAGAATAGCGAGAGGCGACCCTTTTCCCGCAATTGTTATGACTCACACACCCCTTTTTTGCTCTTCTACTTGCTCTCATCCATAGTCTTGTCACCGTGTCAGGTTTCTTTCGACCTCTTTATTTTTTTCCTTTTTTCCTTTTTTCTTTCTCTTCGAGAGTAGATATCAAGCAATCTCTATCTCTCATTTCATCTTCATCCCCCACCCTTCCCTTTATAATATCTCCCTTGTGCTCACGTACATTATAATTAGTGGCTTAATGACTGCTTAAAGATGGTGCTACCGTTATATAGCTTGGGGGATGGATGGATGAAGAAACGGGGGTGAATATAAGAAGCTAAGAGTAATTAAAATAACTCCCCTTCTGAAATACGTTTCGCTACCCCTCTATACTTTAACGGGCAAAACTCGTAGCTTCATCCATTAACGTAATTTTTTTCTTTTCTTTTTTTTTTCATCCCTTTTTTTTCCGTCTTTTCGCTCCTCATCTTTCATTCCACCGCGCACATCTCTCTCTCGCTCGTCATCCGCTGCTGATCTCTTATGCTCTACCACACCCATTTGCGCCCTTTCACTCGCAATGTACTGCTTGTATACGTATACATATATATATATATATATATATATATATTTTCAACTGTCAACTTTGCCGCGTTGCTTGTGCGACGTCAAGAAGAGAAAGGCGTCAGCAAAACTTTGAGGGGTTGCGCGATATTTCAATTAGCGTTCACACTGCGTTACTCACTTGACGTTCATTTAGAAGGGGCCTGCTGCATATACATTGAACACGCTACGCCTTTCTATTGAGAAAACTTGTTTTTTAGAGGACGAGGGGTTGTGTTTAATGATTTTACGACACGTGTGTATTTTATGTATTTTATTTGCATATATTTGTAAATTGATATACGTATATGCAAATAACAAAGTAATGATCTGTATAATTACAGTTTGAAAATCAACTTTACTTTGAAAGCTTCATCATGAAGACTTGCTGAGAATGAAACATTCATTGTAGATTGATATATTGTGAACATGAGACATTTAAATGGATATCAAAGGGGAGGAATTGATTATATATATGTCTTTAAACTAGATCGTTTAATTATAATTGGAATATATATTTTATATTTTGCAGACGGAGATAGCGAAGAGATTAAATGCCATCATAGGACAAATACTACCGTTTCTATCACAGGAACATCATCAGCAGGTGGCGTCTGCAGTTGACAGAGCAAAGCAAGTGACTATGACGGAACTGAATGCCATTATTGGGGTGAGTTTCATCATTACAAAATTTATTCTTGTTTCATGTGGATATATGATACAGATATGTAGGAAAGGTTTCAATTTGAAATGTTTCTATTGAGCAATCAGTTGGCTGGATAAATATCTACAAAGTTGAATTACTTTGATGAACTTTGCTAATAGGAAAAAATAAAATTTGCCAACATATGGTTTTATTAAGGTTCTATATATTTTGTGTTAATATGAAATGAAGTAGCTGGCAAACTATCTCTTCAAGATTACAAAAGTTTTGTCTTTGAATGTAGTAGAATTTTCAACAAAATTATTCAAATAACTACTATATGAAGAAAAGTGGTAATTTAGCAAGATAATGTTTGATCATTTACTGATATTTCCATGTTTAATTAGTTGGAAAAAATGAAATAAGAAAGAATGATTAGAATTCATCGTGGATAGTTTCAATTCTACTAGGAATCATACAGAATTCATTCAAGAATTGAGTGAAGTTTTTGTTTTAGTTTAATCGCTGCTTTAATTTCCAAGATGCTCTATTTGCCATTTTGGAAATAAGAGAAAAAACATCACCAACTTGGTTTTAGAAACACATATTTAAAGTTTTTTGGCAGGTATTTCACAACTTTTGAGTACGCGACTGGAAAACTTTCATAATTCCAATGTTATTTCAACTTCTTGGGCGAATTCTTTTACTTGTATTTGTTTGAAAAGAATCATAAAAAAGCTAAACGTTTGTAAAGGAAGAGTTGATGATCTTTATCATAGAAAAAAATAAAAAAATGATTTCTTTCTTTAATTAAATTAGTTTATTAAAAAATTTGAAAAATTCACAATTTTTCATTGATAATATTTTACAAATCAATTTCACATTCAATGATCAACTGACTACATTCAATAATTCTGTATAAGGGTAGTTTTTTTTTATTGCGTGGATAATAAACTCCTGTCTATCATTGTAAACTCACAACCCATCAGATAATAATAAGATGTTCACCACAATGGGTAAAAAAACACGTAACATGATGTCAAGTTAAAAAGGACAAAGTTGAGAACAGCTGGCACCTGGCAAGTGGTAAAATGAAACCGATACACGTCTAAGCAATTTTGTACGTTGGATGGTTACATTGAACCCTTAACACACATACACATACATTCTCACACATAAAGTTATATTCCTTCCTTTTTCGTATTTTATCACTCTCTCGTTTTCGCTCGTGTACCTTACGAACACACCGAATGCTCCTCAATATTGCCCGAGCACTCAATTTCCTCCCTATTAACTTGCTGGCTTCAATCCGCTCAACATATATTTCTTCCCCCTCGTCCACATCTCTCTCTCTCTCGCTCTCTTGCTCTCTCTCTCTCTGTCTATCTATTCTATGTATATATGTAAAGAGATGTTGGTGTGTATACACACCCGTTGCTCGTCGTTCTACACACTTGAATCTGATTTAGTGTGTCTTCACCGGGTTCTCTCTATCCGCTTGGATGAGTTTATACTGTTATAGTGTTATGGGTGCTCGAGCACCAACTAATCAGCATTTCTCGCCCGACCGGTATGGAAAATAGTTGGCGAGATAGAGGCATATAGAAGAGAGGAAATTGCAGAAAAAGGAAACGAAGAGGAAACTTGGTATCTACTATGGTTAGATAAAAGCGGACGCGTTTATAATACAAAATTCTAAACAGTGGCAAATTAACGAGATTCGCGTTACTGCTTTTGATACGGTGTACGTCGTTATTTTTCAACTATGTAAAAGAGAAACTTGGCCAACATGGAATTTATATTTTTATATCAATGAATAAATGTAGTGGAAGATGAAATATTTGTAGAATGTGGTTTGTGATTTTAGTTTTATTATTTGTTTTTTTTTTTTGGGAAAAGATGGTTTTAAGTACTTTTAGAGTTTTTTGTTATTTAATGGTGTTTTAATGATGGAATTTTTATACATTTTGTTGATGTTTAATGTGTTAAGGACAATTAAAAGTAATTATTAAGTTAAAAATTAATTGAAATATAAATTTGGAGATGATTGGGGTGATTGTGTGACTTGTAAATCAGATAATGGATTTTTTTCATGAAGAATTTAGCAGTTATATTGCAAAAGTACTTTTGAAAATTTTAGTTTGAAAAATTTATTGGATCAGTATTGTTGAAAGTTCCAAATTTTATCTCTTGTGCTGAATTTTTAAATGGGGGTTTTTTGAAAGAATTTTCATTCTATTAAAAACAGTATAATTATTTCAGTTGAGAGGGTTGCTCACTTCTTCATCCCTTTCTCTGTCAAAATTAACTCTTCTGGAGTATTGTATTCTTTTTAAAATCATGATAAACAATTCCCCTTATTTCGAAATTACTCTTGAATTTACATTAATCATTAAGTCCAACATGAATCAGCACTCGCTGAGGAAAATTTGATTTGATAAAATATCATCTTGTATTAAACAATCTTAAAATCAAATTACAGTTTATTCATCAGACTTTTATCTAATTTAATGTATAATAAATCATTAGTTACATCTTATAAAAATCCTTCTTAAATTTTTAATTCAATTAAATCAAAATGTCAAATTAAAAATATTAATTTATGCAAATGAAACAAAAATTTGACATTGACTAAAAATATTAAAAGAGAACAAAAGTATTTTCACATTCTTCATCAACGGAAAAACTCGTATTAAATCGAATTGAACTAAAATTATAGAATAAAAAAAAGCTCAACTTCTCTAAATAGGACATTTCATCTGACACTGAGTGAAATAATTCAACACGGATTTAATATAATAATTCTCTTAGCTATTTAATCATATTTAATTTTCTTTGCATTCATATTTTTATGACAAGTCTGACATAAAAACATTATATAACTACGGTATTTTCATGTCAACTTTTGTGGCATACACAGAGCGGTTAAGTCTGTGTGTAATCTCGTGTGTTGGATGTATATTTCATACCGCTAGCTATCCGCACCTCGCTAGCTGGGTAATTATATCGTTAAGCCATTTAATTATTTCAGTAAACTACTCGCTATCATATTCGCCTCATACCATTCAACGTTGCCACGTTTCTATCTCACTTCTCTCGCTATTTCGCTCAGCTTCCCATCGTCCTCAACCTCTATTTCTACCCCTTCTCTCTTTCAACCCCTTTATACACCCACTTACTCCGCCTTCACCTTCAGTTCTAGCAACCCCAATCCGCTCTAATGAATGTACACGAAACTCCTGACTCTCTCTCGAGTGCGCAACACCTAACCCTCATTCTGTTAAGTTCAGCTACCCAATACCTCCACTATATCTATCTTTTGCTTTCTCGCTTTCCACTTGCCTCACCCAATCTCTATCTCTCTCCCTCTCCCTCTCTCTTATCCTCACCGGAACGCCAAAACACATTTGAAACAGTTTACGATTTGTCTGGCAAACCCGCAGATTTGCTCTTTCTCGCCTTGCTCGCTCAACCCATTCCACGCTTTATTTATCTTCTTTAGTTTGTCTGTGTGTTTTTTCTTTCCTTTTATTTTTATTTTATCCTCTTGTGGAAAAAGCTAAAACGAGTGTTTCAAACAAACTGATCATTTTTTATGTCAATTTACCCAGTTGGGGTTTTGTGAAATTGCAAGTTACTTTATGTGAAAAGTTATTGATCAGGATGAATAAATTAAATTATTGGACATATTTTTTTTCTTCGAATATTCGAATTGGTTGGTGATGGTATTTTATTTATATTGGACAATATATGATGATTTTTCGTTATTTTCAGATATATTAGTTTATCATCAACATTATTTGTTGAAGAAGTGACAATTTTGTTATTTCATAGTTGATAAACATTTTTTTGGTGAATTAAGGGAATTGGTGAGTATGATTTGATGATGGTTTTACCAATATTTTCAGCAACAGAGGCCCGATTTACCTAGACTACTTCAACAAATGCATGCACAACAGTTACCACCTGGTGCTGCTATTGGTCCACATCCAGGAATTCCTGGTTTACCTGGTTTAGGACCTGGAAGTGGTTTACCTGTACCTACCTCAGCATCAGCTGCATTACTTGGCCTTGGATTACCACCTGGTGCTGGTGGTACACCAGGCGGAACAGGTTCACATCCATTGTCAATGTTGGCTAAGCCTGATCTCCATCGAAGTCAAACTGATGATCTTAAACCCAATGGTGGTTTAAGTTCTGCTGAAGAGAGACATGTGAGTGTTGATTTTATTTATTAAATTTATTTTATTGTGATGTTTCAGATATTTTTCGTCATAGGTAGTGGTTTGCTAATTTTGTTTTGTTTTGGTTGGATTTATTTTTAGATAAGAAAATTTTCAGTGTATCAATTGGGCTCGTAGTTGTGAAATTGTTTTGTAGTTGATGATACTTTTGATTCATTGTTGTTTATAGTTATTGTTGTATTTTCATGTGACAATTTATTGAGTTTGATATTGTGAAGAAAAAATATTGATATAAAATCAAATTGATGATAATACAATTTCAAATTTTCGTAGTTAAATAATCAAAATTTTTGATTCTTTCATTATTATTTTATTGAACATCACTTTGACCATCAATATTTTAGAGCAGAAATCAAATTTTCCAGGTCATCTGACGCGACTCTTCTTGCTTCATTAAATATCAATATTTTTTCTACAATATCGAATGTAACTGATGGCCACATTAAAATATATCTCAAAGTATTTTCAATAATAAATTCAAAACATCGACCTCGTCTATAAAACAAATTAAAAATGAAAGCTTTCATTTATTCATTGATACAAATCTAAGATGAATTTTGTTATATTTTTCATCAATATATCATTGCAACTAATGTTGCAATTCTTGAGTTTGATGAATTCAAAGTAATTTCATCTTAAACTTCATTAAATAACTAATTAAAAAATCAATAATTCTCTGTGATATATTTCATGATTATTAATTCGTTAATGAAACCATTAACGTTCCACAAATTGGTTTTCCAACTCTTTTTTTTTTTTTTTCTTTTTCATTTTTCCGAGCTCATTATTGTTTATTCTTGACTTGATGAAAAAATATTGAGGTTCATTTTCACGGTTGTCCAACTTCACAGGTCAGTTAAATCCAGTCGTATTCTCTGGTGCCTTTCAATTAGTGTGATTATAACTTCTCTTCATATACCATTGCGATGAAGTGAGAACAATAATAGGGAAAGTAGAAGTGAGAGAGTTGTGAGTGAGACAATGAAAGCAAGATAGAATGTTTGGAAAATTAGAGATGTGAATATATATATATATAGTGCAATGTTCATGAAGTGTAGAATCATTGGCGTTCACTAAAGTCGTCATAATTAGAGTAATATTATTATCTGGCCAAATTGATCAAACTAAATTACAACATTTCCCTCGGGCATTTGTCGTCTGGTTTATAATTGTTTACCTTGTTTTCATTTGAAACATTAAAATAATTTCATTATATTTTATTATGTTTAATTAAATTGTACTAATTACATATTTTCTTTTTTTGGTTCTACCTCTTTTTTATTTTTTTTTTACTTATTCTCTTTCACTTTATTCACTTCACATTGTATAACAAAGAATTTTCTTTGACAATATTATGTTAAATATGTTTTATTATAAAATGTATAGTCAGCACTTTTGTATATATTACTTTGAGCTCATAATGAATTAATTTTTACTTTGTTCTCTTTCATTTTGTCTCGCATTTATTTATTTTTTTTTTTCTTCTATTTTTCTTCCTTTTTCAACTCTTTTATTTTTGTCTGTTTTGATGATGGACTCAGCATACGCTAGTGCAAAGTGGAGGTAAAGTAGGGGGTGTGAAAGAAGAGAGGTAGGGAAAAAGTGACGAAAAAAATAAAAGGATGAAAGATAAAAGAAAGGGACAGTAAATCCAACGGTCGACGCTTGGCAAATTAAATCTCAAATAAAGTGGATATAACTAGACAGAAAAAAAAGAGGGGCGGCGAAGAAGAAGGGTAGAGGGATGGGGGGTTTGAATTTAATTCACACTGCAGGTTAAAATTGACTGACACAGAGTTGCGAACGTGGACACTCGTTGTAATGGTAGTGGTAAAGGAGACAAAAAGTTTAAAATGATTTTAGAACTGTAGACAATTAGTGAGAATAAAAATTGCTATTTTAGTGTGAGTGAGTGAGTGATGAATATAAATATTAATTATTACACTAAATGCTATATTGTATAGAGTATGTGAAATTGATTAGTAAATAAAAATAGTAACAACAATATATTCATTGTAATTTTATAAACAAAAATATGACGATGAAAATTCATTTGCTTGGGCTATTGAAATTGATGGAATGTCTTAGTATTTTTGTTTTTTTTTTACACATATAAAATAAATGTTGTGGTGAATATATTTCCATTTATTTATACAGAATTATTAAGTAATTGGAGAAATTACTGTACTACTCACTGTGAAAATTAGAAAAAAAATGGAAAACAATATATATTTTTTTGTTTATATATAAAAAAAGATATTTATCATTGGATGAATTGAAAGGCCACAAAGTCTGTGTGGAAACATAAATATATATATGGTAATACATGATTTTTGCACCCCTGCACACGTCTCATATATCTGTTTCCAACTTGCCAGCGTCATTCACCCCACATATATTCTCACCGTCTCTGGAGGCCTAAGAGCAGATTAATTCACTAGTTCTCTTCTACCCTCTTCAGTGGCGTCACGGCTATGTAACACCCCTATATAACCCACAACTCTAGACATGGTTGAAGAACCTCCCTCCATAACGTCTACCTTACCGACACCTCTGCCTCTCTCTTTCACTTTACCCTTCGTCTCTGCATCTCACGTCAGATGCGGATTAATTAATTTACAAGATGGTTGTATATCGTGTACTCACACTCACACTCACACAGTTGATAATGTGCTATATTTATATGATAAAATGTTAAGGGGGGGGGGGGATCAATGTGGATGAAAAGAGAGAATTTTACTGCAATTAAAAATTGAGGGTGAAGTTACAGCGAGATAATTGCGCAGTCACGCGTGCATGGTATATATAACTCATCCCCTTCCCTTCTTTTTTTTCACCCCATCATATTTCCCCATCGTTTGAGGATTAAAAGATATAACTATATGCCCGGAAGGTTACCAATCTGATTTGTATTTGTTGTACGTAGATAAATATCAAATAAATTATTATTATTTATTTTTTTTTCGTTTTATTTTAATATATTTCATCATAAATGAAAAGAAGAAAAAAAAAGATCAATAAATAGAATGAAATTTGGGGGGAAAATGAAAATTGTAGGGAGAAAATGGTATGAAATAAAATATGAAATTAATGAAATTAAATTGTGAGAATTTGTTGATAAATAATATGGGTAAGGGTTGAAATGATAAATTAATGGATGAATGAATTGGATTATTTTATTCGTGTATTTTTGTTTTTTTTGTTTTTTTGTGTATTTCGTTTTTATGTTATTATGTGAAATTAAAATATCAGTGTTTTTGGGGTGGGTTTTGGGGAGGTTTTTTTCTTTTTGTTGAGTGGGAAAATAATATATAAATGATGGTTATGAGTGAATAATATGAAAGAGAGAATGAATGACGAAATATAAATTAACAGTGAAACAGATGGTGGGTTTAATGGAGAAGTTGAGAATTTTGGTGATTTATTGTTCTGTGAACTTTAAATATTATCATAGGGGTGTAATAAATTGACGAATTCGTTCTATTTTGTTTGATGATAATCAATAAATTCAATTTATCTTTTGTTGAAATATCATTTTGTTCATTATTAAAAGTAATAATAGGAAAAATATTTTAATAATATATTAATTAATTCAGAAAAATTGTCGGATCAAATTAGATATGAATCAAATGATTTGAATCAATAATATTAATTAATTGCTGAATCATTTTTTGTTTTATCAAATTAATAAAATTATCAATTAATGAATAGATGAAAATGTTGATATTTAATAAATAACAAAGAAAAATAACACAAATATAATATTCCATTATATTTTTTATGATATTTTATTATTACGCGATTTTTCAAACTATTTTAATGCTGGTCTGATGAATTTTAATATTCTTTGTTCTCTCTTTTTTTTTTTTTAATTCTTTTCCCCCCTCTCTTCTCTCACATAATTCAAAAGCTCGTTCATAATTTATTCTACATTTTATTTTTGCCATATTTTTCTTTTCTCATTTCTCTTTTCCTCTACTTTTCTCGTCAGTTTTATATTCACATTTCAACGACACTTAACATAAATATATATATATATACATATATATTTATTCCATCATATTATATTATATTTTTACATCACATTTAACGCAAAATATCTGAATAAAATGAATAACTTGAAAAATGAGTAAGGAATTTAATGCGTAGGCAGTTTTGGTTGTTGCAAAATGATGTGACAAATTCCAATCTTAGTCTTTCACATTTACATTTGAGAAATGAAGGTAAAAAAAACGAATAAGAAAAAAAAAAAATAGACACACATACATACACATTTTTATACATATATATATTCCTTCATTTTCGCATGCTCTTGTGTCTGAGGGAGTTTTACCGGATTTTTTTCCATTTCGGATGACAGTCAAGGGGGTTGAACCGAGATATATCCGGGTGAATCGAGATGAAAAGAAAAGTCCAATGATAGAGGAGAGCGAAAGAGACACGAATGGAAAAAAAAAATTAAAATAAAAAAAAAAAATAAAAGAGTGAGAAATACGAGAAACGAGTAAACGAAGAGAGAAGAAAAAATAAACAAAAGAGAGAAAGAGGAAAAAGATATAAAATGGGAGATAGCACAGTGCACAGGATGGAGAGATCGAGATCACCGCGGGTTTTTCAATTACCGCACCCTACCTCTTTGTACCTTTTCATTCCAGCTGCCTATTCCCTCGCGCCATTCCCTTTTGCTACATATATATATGTATATATATATATATATGATAGGTATACTGGGTGACTCTCTTTGCCTCTCATCATGCTCTCTTTCTGCCTTTGCCAATACCGGTTTAGATAAAAATAGACCCGTAGAATTTTTGCACAGAGCAATTTCGATCTTTTCTGTCTCCTCGATTATTTTTATTTTTTATTTTATTTTATTTTTATCATTTATTTTTCCTTCTATTTTGTATTTCTCGATTTTTCCACGTTCAGTTTTAATTCAACCATCAGAGCGATTCAGTGGAAAAAAGTAGGGAAAAAAAAAGAAATATTTATCGGGATATTTTTTGTTTTGTTTTTATTTGTTGAGTTTATTTTCGAGTCAATTGAATTGATATATGGAATTATTTATGTTGCGGGGGTGGTTATGCGTGGGGTTGAACGTGGGGGGTTTGAATTTTTTTCTTTTTTCATTTTGGTTAAGTATGAAGTGATTTCTCTTCAGTGGAATTAGAGTGGAATTTTTTAATGTCATTTTTTTTTTTCTCACTTTTTGCGGAATTGAGAGGCTGGGGTGGTTTTTATGGTGGAGAGGGATGATTGTTGAATTGTATTTGAGAGTTTTGTATTGATGTGGATGTACCAATTGGTGTGTTCATTAGTGGTGAAAATTTGGAAGTGTTTTGGTTGTTTATTGTTGAGAGTTTTGATTTGATAATGAGAGAATTTCCATTTGCATTTTTTTTTCTTGTTTTCATCAGTTGTGGTTTTACTCAAGGGTATATATGAGTATAGTTGCAGAGTGGAATTCGAAATATATTTGTAGTTGTAACACTGACTGAAGATAAAAATCGTACAAGTATTACGAACGTGCAGTGAAATTTAAACATCATTTTCGTCATGTTATTTGTTTCTTTTCTTTTCGAATTGGCGAGTTAGTTAGAAACAAAACTATTCGACCGATTGACTTCATTCGGATTTTGTTTGTTTAGTAATTAGATATGTAATTGTGTGAACTAAAGGAAATTTGTGGAAAAAATAATTCACGGAGATATTTAATTTACAAGATAAAGCAGATTGTGATGGAAAAATTGTTTTGAAAAAGACATTTTGTTTTTATTATTCATTTTCAAAAATAAAAATTATTTTTCACTGTTTAAATGTGTAATAAAAATGCAGCAAAGTTTTAAAATGGATGAGAAATATTCTTAGACTAAACTAAAGAATTCTAACTTCAATGTAAAGCGCTGTTGTCAAACTTGTCTCATTTAAAAATGAAGTTATCAACTTCAAAGTGCTTGAAAACGTGCTCTAAAGTTACGTGACTCATAGTGAATATCAATTCAAATTCTACACCATAACATAAAGGTGATAATTGTGTTTATCATTCAGAATGTGATTTTATAATAAAGACATGAATAGAGAATGAAAGAGTCTTGAAAGAATGTGAATGAACTATTGAATTTCGACAATCAAAATATCCAGACAATTTTCTCTTCTCATTTCAATTTTTAACTTTTTCGAATTGAATATCAATCAAATGCAAACTACACAATTTTCTGTTATATTCCAATATAAAATATCAATTCTTCTTTACTCTCTTCTCTGTTTCTATGAAAAATATTCAAAAAAATCGACCAATTAATAATAACATTTTTACACAAAGTCTCAAATATTTCCAAATGTATTTACCAATTTCATTGAAACAGGATAAAGAATATACAGAGCTTTTGTCTACCTTTTTTTTTTTCGTTCTGAATTTTTTGTTCGTCTGTCTGTCGGTTCGTTCCACCATAACTCGAAAATGGTCGAATAAATTTCAATAAAAACTTGGTACGCATGTAAATATACTTTTAATCCTGAATATAAACTACTTCATGTCAAATTCCATTTTCCATTCACAACATAAAGATAAAAAATTGAAAACAAATAACAAACACAGAAAAAAAAAATACAAAAATAATAGTGTTTATCTTATATAAGATTATTCCTACTAATATTTACCCTGAAAATCTTAACATCATCAACAAATCGAATTTCCACCATTTTAATTCTCCAAATTCAACATCAATTGTTAAATTTAAAAAAACACAACTAAAAATATTTATTTATCAAACTTTGAATTATTACTTCCAACTTCAATCATGACCTACGAATAATTTTTTATCACCAAACAATTCTCTTCCCTTTTCCCTTTACCTCTTTTACATATTTTCCACCCCCTTCAAATTCCTCCTATCAAATTTATCCAATAAAAATTTCCCAAACCCCCTGGAAAAATACCAATATCTAATAAAACAAACCCATCAATCCTAACTTTGATAAATTCTCTCCTAAAAAAACATGAAAACAAACGAAAAAAAAAAAAAAGTAACTTTTCTCACAACTCCACAATTTTTATGATCTCAAACCTCATTTATTTTTCGGTTATACTAAAATAATAACAATAATATCCAATGTCAATAACCTAGCAAAGCATTGGCGCATGCTTTCGTACAGGGCGCATTGTTGCATAAAATTGTAAAAAAAAAAACCACCCCCCTCGGCACACTACCGCCACTGCTGCTACTGCTGATGGTAGTACGTAGTTGTAGTAGTAGAAGTGATGGTGGTTGTGCTGCTGATGGTGGTGGTGCCAGTGCCATCCGAGATAGCTGCAAACAGAGGCGAGTTAATTTAAAAATGCAAATTCTACCACACAGAAAAAAAAAGAGAGATGGAAGAGCAAAGAGCGAGAGAAAATTCGCCCGGGCTTTCACAGTAAAAGGGGACGATGAAGCGCGCGCGCGCGCGTTTTGCCATGGAAAAAATAAAATAGCGAAAAAAAAAGCTACGTCGAAAGAGAGTGGAGGAAATAATAAAAAAAAATATAATTCCACTGCATATATATATGTATATATATATACAGAGGAGCGCAAAGAGGGCGCTCTATGTATTTTTTTTTTTTCACGACGAGCCGTTAAATAATTCGTGAGAGCGTGGAGAATTTTTGTTGCCCCTTTATCCTACCACGTTTATTTTTTTCCCTACTCTTTTTTCATTTTTATTTTCAAATACATAGATATACGTTAGAGACACAGACGGATGTTTATTTATATGTTGCTTCTGTGTGTATGTTCTCTGTGTGTGCAGATGTAGATGTGGATGAATGCATAGACATGAATGGATATACAGAGGTCGAGAGAGAGAAAGAGAGAGTTACGTATATAGCATTTACACCCATGTTTACTTCTCTCGATTATATATAGTCATGTGTTCACATGACACTTTTTAAATCAAAGAGAAAACGTATACGAACTCGCAATATTTTTCACTCAGACGTGTATACAAAATGTTGCATTATATGACTGTGTGTTTGTGTTTGTTCGTTGTATCGTTATTTTTAAATTGGAAATTGATAGGAAAAAAAAGAAGAAGAAGAAGAAGAAGAAAAAGAGGATATTTGATTAATTAGTGATGAGATATTTTTTAATGTAAAAATATTTTTGTATTATGTCGTGAGTTTTTATTAATTAGATGGATTTAATTACTGGGACAGTTATTCATTGTTGTTGGGTTATTATTTTTTTATTTTACATGTGGGTTTGCGATTTTTTGTGCTTGTTCATTTTTCCTCTTTTTTTTGTTGATTTTTTTTTGTTTACAGTCTGTGAATGATGAAACGGAAGTTCCGTGGTGCTCGGATTCAGATTTAAATGATGACTATATTGAATGGATGGAAAGTTTAATGGAAGATCGAGAAGCAGTATTATCTAGTTGAATATCTATATGGAGAAGATAGTGGAATGGTTGGAATGAAAAAAAATCAATCAATTAATTGATGGGGGGAGATGGAATGTTTTTTTTGTTGCTTTTTCTCATGTGCTTTGAAAATCATCAAATGAATGTGTGTGATGATCAAATTGATTTTTAGTGAATGAGGGAGAGGAAAAAAAAATGTGAGAATGAAAAGGAGAATATTATTTGATTGGATTCAGAATTGTGGGGCGAAAATTCAATAGAGATATGAATGAATAGATTTGGATCTTCTTTTTCTTTTTTTTTTTCTCTTTCCTTCTTTTCTTTTTTTTTCTCATTCTCATTTGGTCCTGTTCAATTAGTGGGATTGAATAATTTTTTAATGCTATTGAAATCGTTGGATGTATTAATGATATGAAGTCAACGCTGTGGATGAAAAAAATATAGAAAAAAAATAATTTTTAACTTTGGAAAGTATGAAAGGAAATTTATCGATATGAATTAATTTGAAGTGATGAAATAAATTTATATGGATGTGATATTATCTATTTATTTATTTATTTATTTATTTATTTATTTTCTTTCATTTTTCATCACATAATTTTCATTTATAATGTTTAATTAGTTGAAATTTTCGTGTGACATCGCAAGCACAAAGTCGATGCCGTTGGTGCTGAAAAAGGAAATGAAAAATAGAAGAACAAATGAAATTAAATTTTAAAAGATTAAATTATATCAGTTAATTAAATATGAAATGGTGAGAGTAATTTCACAAAATAATTAGAATAAGAAAAAGAATAATAAATGAGAATATATATCAAAGAATAAATGGCAGTATTGAAGTCAACAAAAGAAATTTTAGTTTTTATAAATTAACGTGAACAAAAATAGACAAATTGGAATGATAAACAAAATTCTAAAACCAAAAGATCAATAAGAAAAAAAAAATAAAGTTTAAAATAACACAAAGAAAATCCCCAGAAAAAGAAAAAAAAAACCCAACAAGAAATACCAACCAATAAATAAATAAAAAATGAAAAGCTAATGTTTAGTATTGAGAACTACTGCGTGCAATCTTGTACCAGCTGGGGTTTTGCGGGCTCTTGAGAGACGCGTCTCGGCTCGTAACGCTTCTATACATACATATACATATATAGATATATATAGATATATATATATAAATAAAGAGGTGGAATGAGGGATAGAGAAACAGACTGAGGTGAATAAGGGTAGCAAAGACGTGGCAGCAGCAGCACCACCACCACCAATGTGGTAGTGGTGACGTTGGTAGTGGTAAAACGAGGGAGAAAGCGTTGAGTGAGGGGAGGATGAATAGTTGGTTGAGTAAAAGGCAAAAGGGAGAGACGAGAGACGCGAATGCAGAAGAGGATACATCTCCAACGAGTAGTGATGAGGGTTAAAGGAAGAGTGGGATACACTAAAGAGAGGGGTGAGGCGCCATTGCAAAAGGAGTCGCTCACTCACTTACCACCCTCGTGGCCTCGCGGCATGGCGGTACGGCTCCAACCACCAACCCTAATACTCTCAAGCCCATCCCTTACTCACTCACTCACTCACTCACTCACTCACTCACTCACTCACTCACTCACTCACTCACTCACTCACTCACTCACTCACTCACTCACTCACTCACTCACCAACTATCTCATACTCTTCTCTTTACACTTCCTCCTTTCTATACGACCTTGCATGCCAAGTTGCTTGCGGACCAGCTCGTCTTCTAACACTACACTCAGTCTATACATCGTCGACTCCTATACCCTTTATTGATCGTGACATACAAAGCCTTATTGCTTCAGTATATACTCACCACTCTTCGTCTATATATATATGAAATATATCTTTTACTTCAATATCATTCATCTATTATTCTACAAATGTACAAATGTACAAAATGTACAAAATGTACAAATGCACATTTTCAATACATCAAAATATATATTTCTATAAAATGTCTTATAAACTTGTCTTTTATCACAGCTTTTTGTTTCTCTTATCTTATACTTTTTCTTACATTTATTTTGACATTTCTGTTTGTGAATGGTGAGAACAGAATGGTGGAGAATAAAAATGAAGAAAAATATTATTGAGACAGACAAATCATTGTGGATATTCATATTACACGCGATCAGATATTTTTTTCTCTTCTATTTTATTTTACAGTTTAGGGGATGTTTTATTTTTTCTTTTTTCTTTTTTATATTGCTTCAGGGTGGTGGTGAATTTGAATATTTATATTATGGATGTCGTGATGGGAATACTTTGTGTGGTAAAATTTGCGGTAGGGGTTTTTATATTTTTACTTCTTTCTTTATATTTTTGGTCTTCGTTTTTTTTTTTTTCATTTTTTTTTGGGTGAATGATAAATGGGGTTATGATTTGTGTGGATATGTGTGGCAGATGTTTTTTTAAGGTGGTTTTATTATTGGGTGAAAGATTGGGGTGTTTTTTTTTCTATTTTAATATTTTGATGGAAAGTTTTTTTTTTTACATGATTTTTGTTTATTTTTTTTTTATTTCTGGGGTAATGTGTGAAAGAAAACAAATTGGAGAAATGTTTTGTGACTTTGAGTTTAGTGATTTTAAAATTGTTGAAGTTTATTTAGTTTAGAGATTGGGCGATCAATTTCAAATTTAGGTTGAAAATGAGTTTTTGAAGTACATGATACTACTGATTGATATTACAAAGTAATATTTTGTTATCAAAATTGTTTGTCAATAATATTGACGTTTAAATTTTTTATCTCCTTAATCTTTGATGGCATTTTATTTAGGTCTTTCTCAATCGTTGCAATTCAATAAAGGAAATTTGTTTGTGAACATTTAATTTCTATAACAATAAATTTTTCATTGTATGTAGTCTTTGCAATTAAATATTAATAATGAAATAAATGAAGAAAAGAATAATGAGCAAAAGGAACGTTAAGAAGTATTTAAAAATGGATTAAAAATTCATGAAAATAATTTAGAAATATTAATGATTTAGGAAATAAATGTTCCATTAATAGAGCTATTTATGAATTCATTGAAATGTCTAATATGAAAATGGGTAAATTAGCGAATGAGCTTTCATTACTCACTTTACAATACATATATTTACCCACGCATAAATACATAGCCACTAAAGAAATTTAATCTTCACTTTTAGACATCTATTAACGGGTTATTTGTAGCTCTCTGTTTTACTCATGATGTCATCTCATATATATTTGATTTCATCCTTAGTGTTTAACGACTAAGAGTGAATGTAATGTGTGGGGGCGTTGTATATATGTATTTATGTATGTATGTGTGTGTGATGTTCTCATGACATGGTATGTGAAGAATGGTGGAGAATGGTAGAGAATGGTTAGAGATGTTTGAAAATAGGATGAGATGAGGGGACAAAGTCGCGAGGGAATCAAAGAGAAGAGTAGTGGCAGTACGACGTCCAGGGTAATGGGTCGAGCGAGTTGAAACGTGCCAAGCGAAGGGTGTGACTGTGAGCATAGATTGCAGCAAAGTACGGGAACGCGGACGAGGTTTTGGGATGAGGTTTGGTGAAGAGGAGGCGCACCAAACCTCCCTGGTAATTGGGACGAGGAGATTTACGTCGTCAGCTGTGGAGGGTTTGCCAAGTGAGATACCTCAATAGGGTGCAAAATGAGCGATTAAAATGGCACGAAGATCGTTGAGAGTTCAATGGTTGAAATTTGCCCTGGAGACGATGAATACCAAACCCGATGAAATTAAGTTGGAAGGTGAAAATAAGGAGATGAAATGAGATGTTGGGTTGAAAAAGAAAATTAATGTTAATTGAAGAAAAGATTTAGTTGAATTAATGGTTTGTGCTTTTGAAATTTACGCAGAATTACAATTGGCAGTTTTTTTGTTCTCTTTTTATTCTATCGCCTTTTTTCTTTTTACTTGGAAGAAAATGTATTAACTTGTTTGTTAAAAGGGGTTTTTTTCTTTTATTCTCATTGCAATTGAGTTGTAAGGATTTTTTTTCTTTCATTTATTCAATGGGGAAAGATATTGTAGAGTTAGGGATGGGTTGAGATATAAAGTTTTTTTTTTTAATGAGGGTCTTTGTTGGAGATTATTGTTGTATGTGGTTGAACTTAATTGGACTATTCATTTTTCTTTTTGTGTGATGAAGGGGAGTTGAGCTAGGGATAATGAAGAAGAAGGGAAATTTATAATTATGTTGGGATTCTATTTTAATGCTTTGTTAATATTTGATTGTTAAAAAATTGTTAGATGAATGTGATAAAATGAATGAAATTTTTTTATTCATTGAAAAACGAATTTGAAATACTGCCTTGAAGTATTACTATTTTATTATTATTTTATGTTTTATAATTATGAGAATTTATACACTGAATTCTATTTAGAAAATCGGATTATAAAAAAACTGAACAGTAAAATCGTTCAATTGCTTTTATTTCCAAGTCGCTATATCAGAATCGATCATTTGACATCGTTCAAAGTTTCATGTCATCGACCTGAAAAGTACTTGGAATAGAAACATCAACCATTGTCTCAAACTACTACCACTCAGCTATAAAATGTGCTTGAACCAATTTTCTTATTGCCTAACAACTGATAAATTTACTCCAAACACTCATCACAATCTCATATTTTTCCATAATGTCTATAATAATTCATGGAACTTGCGACTATAAAAATTGTTGTTCACTTTGGAACCCATTCATGATAATTATTTAAATTGACTTGAGAATAATAAATGTAACATCGATTGAACTAAATCTCCAAAAGGTTGAACAATCGAGAAAAAAATAAAAGAAAAAGTACAGTTGATAAAATATGAACAACGCAGATTCATTCATTCATATTTATCTCATCCATAATAGAGAAAAGAAAAAGATAAATGTCGATATTTCAAAGTTTTCAGCGAGTAGATTTATCGGTGTAAGAGGTGAAAGAAGAAGAAGGAGAAAAAAAAATAAATAAATAAAATTGATATGGAAGCGGGAAAACTATCACAACTACGAGAACTCGTCGGTGGCATTTGCGTGAGAGACATAGACGCATAAGTAATTCAAAGTCTCTGGAGGGCGAGAGACCATCGCGCAAAGTCGTTTCGTTGAATGTGAGGGGAGAGAAACATGGGAATGAATGAGATGAAGAAAAAAAGTAGTAGAGGAAAGAAAGCGCAGGAAAAAAGGAGAGAAAAAAAAAGAGGTATAGAAGATCGATGAGATAACCGGTCTCGAGAGTTTTATATCCTTGTAAATCTCACTGAATCTCTCTAGGGGTGAATAGAAATTGCCCAGAAAAAAAGCCCGCTGAATCAGCGCACACACATTGGTGAGAGAAAGAGAGTGAGAACAGGAGTATGAGTGGAAAAGAGAGCGGAAATAATCTTGGCAAGAATTCTACTTTAAATGAAATTTCAAGCGCAGATTGAATATTTCTTCTTGTATATATTTTACTTTTTTATTTCAACCCTTCAATTTATTTTTGTTTCAATTTTTGTTGCAGAGGAACTCGATATCACCTGCAGAACGAGAAAAATATAGCAGACCAAGAAGTACACCCGATCCACAACATCATGAACATATGAATTTGAAAAAAATGAAGAAAGAACAGGATAAGGACATTGGACACGTAAGTACACAATCTTTTATCATCACAATTCACAAATGTTCTTCAGATTCTGATATATAATTTCGTTTTTTTTCTCATAGCAGAGTGATGGTGAAAAAAGTGATCAGGATTTAGTAGTAGATGATGCAAGCGATGGAGCACTTAGTCCTGCAGCAAATGGTACATCATCACCACGTGAAAATGGTCTAGACAAAATGGGTCCATCATCAGTAGGTCAGATGAGTGGACAGATGAAGAAAGAAGTGCCACCACAATCGCCACGAAGTGGTACAAGTAGTAATGCAAGTACACCATCAGCGAAGAAGATGGAGGAGCGTGAAAAACCAACGACACCTATTTCAAAACCTGTAACACCAACATCAGCTGGTGGAAGTAGTTCGGGCTCAGGTGGTTTAAAAGCATCTAGCTCGAGTAAACCACTCGTATCAGCAGCGGCAATTGGGCCTTATCCACCTCACTATCCTCCACCTCATCATCCGCCGGCTGGACCACATGTCGACATGCTTGGATACCCACCGGGTGCACTCAACGGATATCCAACAAGGCCACCACTTCAACAGCTTTATGACCCACATGGTGCTATGAGGGCGCCACTTGGACCACTCGGGGTGCCTGGTGGCAAGCCGTAAGTGTTCCTTTGACATCTCAAAAACTGGGTTAATTAGTCTTTTGAATGCTAACTTCTTGGGGAAAGATAGACTTTTATATGTTGTAGAGGGTCGCTCATAATGGCACTTGAATTTGCCGTAGGGCCTACAGTTTTCACGTGTCCAGTGAGGGACAAATGCAACCCGTTCCATTCCCGCCTGATGCACTCATTGGACCAGGAATACCACGTCATGCCAGACAAATAAACACATTAACTCATGGTGAAGTTGTGTGTGCAGTAACCATTTCAAATCCTACTAAGTATGTCTACACTGGTGGCAAAGGATGTGTCAAAGTTTGGGACATCAGTCAAGGTGGAACTGGAAGT
>JAPYZH010000624.1:0-28094 GCA_030523085.1 Meteorus colon | reverse complement strand
GTCGAGGCAAAAATATGTATAAGAGTATGCATAGAGACTAATGTGTGGTCGTGAGAAAATTTCGGCTGAACCAGTTCCTTTGATAAAGAGCCGATTTTCGTAATATGAATATGACCCGCACCATTGACCTGCACTAGATTGGGACGATTGGAAGCCGCTACAGAGTGACTCGTATCAACAAGAAAAAACCATAGTGACACATATTCGACCTACATATCATGTACATGCCATGAAACTTTCTAGACGTATCAATATTTTTCTCTTACACATGTCAAACGAGCGTTAGAGGGAAAATCGAAAAAATAAATCAATGATGAAGAGTAATATAAATATCATATTGTTCGCTACACTCCCGGAAACTCGCGGAAAACGAGGTAATAGTATTCATGACTGCTGCACGCGATTATCAAAATTGAGAAAAATTGATAGACAATAACGAAAACAATCTAGGCTTTATATTTTGTTTTTTTTTTTCTGTCAACCTGGGACATATTCTTTACAACGTATCGTAAAAATGTCGAGTGTGAAATGTCATTGAGTCGCATAGAATAATAGAATATAACTCGACACTGTCCTATTTAACGAAATCGCTTCGAGAATTCATTTCTAAATTAATAAAAAAATTAGAATTCATCTTATAATGATAGAAACAATTTATATCGCGTTCATTTTTAATGATTTCAAGCTCAATCAACGACTCATAATTGTTGTAATTGTAGGATTATTGACATGGTGTGTTCATGTAGAAGGAAAACTGAGTTCACATAAATTAGACAAAATTTGTTGAACCGAGAATTCAAGGACGTAGAGGCCATGCACACGAGACGTCTGAATAGCGCGGGAAACGAATGACGTCGTCAAGACTTGTGAATACATTTGCAAGTATCTCATATTGCGATACTCGCCTCTTGTCTCTACGTCTTCTTTTATCTTTTGGGCTTTGTATTCTTGGAGATATACATATATCTTCATCTGACGTATATATAATAATAATTCTTTATTGTGTGTGTGTGGAGTGTCTTGTCGAGTTTCCCGACGGAACTTACAATCCGTAGTCATTCATATGCGATTCATTATCACATCGTGGGAGTTCAAAAATGCATATATCCCGATAAATATGATACAATAATGGGTTTACATCATTCAATGGCCTTATATATGGTATAATAAATACTAAAGAATGTGTGTCTTTATAAGATAGTCTGAATGATTTCGTGGAAAACAAAGAAAATATCGATTACAATACTTCGCAGAAAATCAACAAAATGTACATCACATGATGTTGCTACTAATATACATTGATTCTTGTTTTATTTTCCTCTTGATAATGGAGTCGATCATATAACTGATGATTGTTTGTGCAAAAACTCGACAATAATTCACTGGTTTTAAGTATTATTATTTGGCGCTTTCAAGTAATTACCGAAAAAAAAAAGTTGCTCTTGCTTTATTCACCAACATTCAATGACCACGCGTACATATAAGACCTCAGTTGTATTCAATGAAATTGCAGCAAAATAGACGCGTCGAAATGATCGTTTGTGTAACCGCGACAGGTCCTCATACATACAGCTGCGATAAAAACGTGACGAATTGTGGACACGTTTATAAAATTCAATTAGTTCATTGGGTGGGAAAAAATGACATGTAATGAGACGAATGATCACTACATATATTTTCATTTAGAATTAATGTATACCCAATCAGTGATATGCATTTTCTTTTATACGATTGTTTTATATGACCCTTAATTTGAAAACACTCCAGTGGAAATGATGTTCACATAATGTATAATTGTACGTAAGAATACATAGTTGAGTCTTAATTTAAGCTGTTATCGCTTGTACATGTGTGATTGGTGTAGTTGGAAGAAGTTATCTCGAAAATCGCATGTGTCACTCATTTTAAAGTAGCAGTAACAATAACAGTAGTAGTCCAGTATAAAGTGTATGTATTGGTTGTAATACAATCTAACTGCCAGAAAAAAAAAATAATTAGAGCTCTACATTTCGTTAACTGTATTCAATTTCTCTTCAATACTAGCAACTATGTTTTCTTTTTGCAATATCCATGGGGCATTTCAAAATATTGTATTCTTACCAGCTCCAGTGGCGTCCATCAATTGAAGCAAACAACTGTATTGTTCACACCCATTGACAACTCATCATTGATTGGATGAAAGAAAATAAAAAAAAAGAATAATATATACCTATCCAAGTTATCACCAAGTCCAACTTCTGAAATTGTTTTATCACTGGCTATATTCACTCACCACAAATTGCAAAACTCTCTCAGTTATTTAGTTGAGAGGCAATGAGAATTCAACATTTATAATAGTTTTATAGAATAAGAGGAAATACCAACACTGAGGAATACGAACGCAAGTTGTGGTAATACCACGTGCCCATTAATTGTTGATGCATCGGTCGAAACTCTTTCCTGCCCGTTGATTAGTTAGATCAATTGAATGACAGTATGTCAAGTACGCCTCACTTATATCGATCATTCGTATAAAAACTTCAAAATTTCTCCGTCAATTTATTTACACGAAATCAACTTGAAATATAAAAGAGAAAGATGAAAGGTAAAAAATATTAACAAGTCGTCTATGGATTTCTATTTATCAATATTTTTCAAAGTCAATTGTAATAAAGCCGAACGTTCCACAGTAAACACACGAACCGCGTAACGTCCCGCGGCATACTGCGAATAGAATACGAACGACCGCGGCGATGTCTCGATAGCGGCAGCATGGTCGCGGCTATATCAACGACTAGGCACTGCCGCGCCGCCACAGCGAAAATGTACAAGAGGTTCAGCAGCAGCTACGCGAATGTATATATGTTCTCTTTGTGCACGAGTCGCATTGACGCGTTGATAGTACGAAGCGCGGTATATAATATATTTATATAGTCTATTGATATGAGTCTATTCTGAATAATACTGAGGAGTGTGTATGTTCATGTATATAGTGTCTATACCTGATACATCACGCAATAGAAACAAATTTTCCAATATTTTTCTTTTATCATAATATGATGAAAAAGAGGATAGAAATACTTTGGCAAATGGACTGTTGCTTGACAAGCAATCATTATTATCTACTCGATAATAAATTGACAGATTTTTCAGAATAATACAATATAATTATTCAATTGCATAAGATATTTTCATTTTTCATAATTCCTTATAGCCATAAAACAATTTCAGTCGTTTTAAACTTTGATGAATCCACTAATTTTCTTTGGGATACAAAGAAGGAAATATCGAGAATATGAACAACGAATTTATGCGTATGATTCATCTTTCAGTGTATATTATCTGTTTAGTGATTTCATTTCAATAATTTAGTTTTTTGGCAAATTATGTGCTTTTTCTTTCAACTATACTCACGATATCAATTTCTGGGAGGACGTAGACAGTATTTATGAGGCGAAGTTATTCATGAATCATAGGCGGGAGGTATGCGAGTGCATCATCATAATATAATGCGAGAGGGGATCCCAACGCAGGCAAACGCAATCCCATATATATTGTATATAGTTTGGAGAAACTCACTCCTCTTCATCATAGCTTTTCTGCTGCATTTTTTTGTTTATTTCCTTTTTTTTTAGTTTTAAAATCTGGGCGCTGGAGAATCTATGGGTGAGAGAGCAAGAGGAGCGGTATAGGATGGAATACACGTGCGGCCTGAAAAATATCGTATGTACAGAGAGAAAGAGAAAGAGAGGAGAAGGAGAGGGGAGGCGAAAAAAAGAGATAGAAAACGGCGGCGCCATTCGGAGCAGGAAGTGCTCTCATTGTGCCCTATACCCCACTCTTTACGAATACCAACCCCAGTTTGCCGTCCAAACTAACTCCTCTTTTTTCATTTTCTGACGGCGAAATACTTTTCATTTTTATTAATCTTTTTTCGATTTTTCTTTTTCGTTAGTAGTTTTTTTTACCCATTGGAACCAATAGATGCGCATCGAGTAAATACACAAGATATTTGATTGCCAATTTTTTTGTTTTTTTTAATTTATGTTAGAGTAAATTTTCATGAGCATAAAAAAATTTGTATTTTCTAATATATTATTGATAGTAATGATAAACCAATGTATAATCTTTTTGAAATTTCTCCCGTGAATTCAGGTCGATATGACGTTGCGACGACAGCTGAACAAGCATTTTGTCACGTGGCTACAATTCCATGGATGGTGTATACATAGTTTCTACCAGGATCAATGGACGTCTTTGTGAGAAGTATTCGCTATCATAAATTCTTTTTGTATACACCACTAGAATCTTTACTTCATGAATATTCGCAAGAGAACTGTCAACGCAAGAATCCGATTCTTATATTTTTTTGGGTCACGATAAAGCGAAGTATTCAATGTGTCATAACAAAGATAATCGATCGTTCAATCTTTTCCTAATTATTTTGTTTCCAATATTGTTTCTGAAAATAATATCGATTGAGAGAAGAAGGAATAGATATTCTGCAAAATGCACCTGTGTACATTGCGATTCCGTTGAATTCCCATACATGCCTAAGCAAAAACAATAGAATTCATTGGTCGTTGGGAGGGCGAAAATCGTATATTAATCTTTCACGTTTTCTACCCTCGTTGCACACGATCTTCCCGTTTTATCCACCAATATACAGATATATTCACAACGCATGTACATAAATTCATAAATAGCACAACTTCTCTTTCGTCCTCTCGCGCGCTGTTCTCCCTCGCGTCGACGACAATGGAGGCATCGAATAAAGCCGGATAGAAAAGAAGCATACGAATGGCATAGAATGCCCTGCCAGTTTCTCTTGGAGCCCAATTAGCAATTTAAGGCAATAAGCGCGCGCTGTAGCGCACCCTCTCTTGCTTTCTTTACTACGTCTCCTACCATGCACTCACCCAAAATTATTGCAAACGGGACCTAGACTCCTTCCTCACTTTCTCCCTCTCGTCTTTCGTGTTCTATCCATATTCACCACCATCATAATCATCCCACCGCTTTCTCATCCTTCTACCTCTCGCCCATGCAAATAAACATTAAACACATAAACTCCAGACGAACGGGAGAATTCAAAAAACGCAGCGAACTAACATGCGTTTGTTAGTTGTGCGTAGTATGTGTATGTGTCGGTGGGTACCGTGAGGGATGGAAAAGAGGCGCAGTACGCGTAGTAATCTGAGTGAGAGAGATAAACTATTTTGACAGTGATATATGACAGTCATAAAACTAATAAAAAAAAACAAAAACAAAAAAATGAAGTGAAGAGAGGGGGGGAGAAGAGAGTGTTATATTTCGGCGACTGTGTACTGAGATGAAAAAGGGTCCTTTTCATTTTAACTCCCTTGAAATTCACGAATTATGCATGTGCATGCAAATTGTGAAGGAATAGTAGGGACCAGAGTGCAACGTGATGGTACAAGTTGAAATACTAATTTGCTTTTACTCGAATAAATTGCAATTAAAGAAGAACGTCCGAAAGTTATTTTGAAAAAATAGATTTTCATTTGCATATTTTCAAAGAATATCAACATATGATGGAGCAAAAAATCGCAATAGAAATGTTGTATCTTAACAGAAAAACGTTCGTTACATAATTCTTCATTGTCATCACTATTATTAAATGTTGGCAGACATTATATGAACGCGTTCACCACAGACGAAAGAATATATTTGATGCGACTATGCACACGTGGGTGGTCTCGGCGTCGGGTGACATAAATAGTAACGTATATATGCGTGTTGTTATGACTGTAGGTCGAATTTGCGTCTGAATATCTTCCTTCTTCACCGGCTGCAAATTCATGAATTTTCCGTAGTCTCGCCTTCCTTCCTACCCTTCGTCGCCACGACTACTTCTTTCACACAATCACTTTCAATAGCAGTCAATTTGTATTTACAAGCCTATAACAAAACGTCGTGAACTGATACGATAATTTATGCATATTGCACTCTTGGATAAGTTCCAACTATATTTAATACATGTTAGTCCGTGCTTATATTTTTTTGTATAAGACATATTGAGATACATGAGAAAGGTCAGTCACGGCGATAACGATTAGTATATATCAATAGCAACAATGTATTTCGAGAAAATAAAAAAAAAACGCCCGCTATCTAAAATATTTCTCTCAAAATTCATCGTTACCCTGCCCATCTCCTACTATATTGCCCTGCCTCTTTTCTCCTTTTTCATCATTTTTCTTTTGTTCATTCATTTTATTTTTGGCTTTTTTTTCCCCCAACTCATATTCTTTTGAAGTCTAACGCGAATACCGCGACGTTCACTCATCGTAAAATTGCTGCGCGCCAATTCGATTAACATGAGACGTCCGGGGGACGTCGACTAAACCAAATTATCACTCGCATGGCTGTCTCACGAATATCGAGACACTTTAGCGATCGCGCTAAATAAAACTAATATATATAAGTAATTCACATACGCGCACGAAATTTCAGGATATATGTATATGAATAAACAAATTGGTATTGAATATCTCATTACATCGAGTTCAGAGAATTGACATTTTCCGCAGATGTTTGAGATTATGTTTGATCGAGTGTGTCTGATATATTGTCAGTATGAGAATTATTGATATTTTACTGGACAATGACAAATCGATGTGCCTACACACCAGTCACTCGTCAATAACGTATGCAGCATATAAATAGAAATCCGCGAACTCCAAGATGCAGCGATAGAGTGAAATCGATATAAGTATATGAACAATGTTGCAACAAATACCCGGAAATAAGTTGAATTTCAAGTTACGTACAATATCTAGGAGGAAAAAAAAAACAAAAGAATAAGGCCAACACGAGAAATGATAAAATACGAATAACATGGGAGAAAAGAATAAACTATTGCTAGCCAATGAAATGCAGTGAATCGATCGGTTCTTCGTGGCGTATTACTTCTGGATATACTCTGTATACATACAACTATACTTCATGATGAAATTTCCAACATTTGCCATACACAGTAGCAATATATGTGAGTAGATTACACAGTTATTAGGCACCACTTTAGTAGAAGTGAATGACTGCATACAAAAGCTATAAATTGTAGACTATTGGCATAAACCCCATTTGTATCATTTATTGAATCGTTCGCATATGCAAAATAATTTTTAACGATCATGACAACACCATTGGACAAATCCAATTATTTTTTCACTATACTGAGCAGAAATATTAGTCGATTAGACGATTTGTATTTTCTGTATACACAATGATTGTATGATATACAGATACATTCATCATGTTCGATTTTAGGGTTATCATATTGAGTAATTTGTCTGCAATCTCCAAAATATTCTCTAAAATTTGGCATTTTCATTCTCTTTCATTTCACCCGGATTTTTTTCTTTTTTTCCACCGTCCAGCCTGTTACTCTCACTTTCTATGTGCAGACTCGTGGGGTCGGTGGTTGGTCCGTTACCCCATTCTCGACTCTACCAGTGGCCACCCTCGCTACTTCATCCGGTAGAGAAAGTAAAGAGGCAAATATGTGTTCGTGAAAATGTATGTATATACATGTACAGAGCTTCTATATATGGGTTTGTGACATTGAGGGAGAGGTTTCAAGGCCAAAATGTTCAAGGACTTTTGTGTTGTTATAAAGGGAGATGAGAAAGAGGGGAGTGAACCGGAAGAATTCCTGCAAATCGATGGTTCGATGTTATATATATTTTTCAGTCGTGACTGTCACGATTGATATGAGTGGTTTGATTGTTCTCAGAGATAATTGGCGACTATATTACACAAGAACTTTTATATGCGCACGCAATTCAATCTTGTTTTCATGCTTCATAACTTGCCGTAGAATATTTCGAGAAGTGAACAGCACTTCATAAATCCTTTGGATTGCACAGATACCAACCACCAAAACAACTTGACTCGTCATCAAATTATCTACCGGATTTCTCTCTGTCTCTGTATTTAGATTTTTGTTTTCATTGTTTCACTTAATTAAAGGACTTTGTGGGTGGGATACTGACTGTTCTCATACGCGCATGGTGCAAGAGCAATAAAAAATACTCCTTCGGAAACTGCGTTTGATTTCAATGTGTCTTGATTCTGATAGATTAGATTGACTCTGGGTATTTTTTTTCATTCATGTAAAATTCAATAGTACTTCTATGTAAATTCTCAATTGCCATTTCTCGATATGATCTGAAAATCCGCACGAATGTTTTGAACTCTTATTGGTATCTTCGCTCCGCACTTTTTTGTGCTTTCGTCTATACCCAATGAGAAAAAATAAACAATGTCTGCAAGAAAAATTGAGTAGAAGGTTCGAATAAAACGAATTCATGGTGGGATTTCGCATACCCTCACTCATTCTATAGTTTGTATAATCTTCTCTCGTTTCATATTCAGCCGTATTGATTACTTTCATGTGTGACTCACCGATCAGCGGAATTTTTTAATTCAATGTATTACTGCTGCCATTCATTATCAGGAATATTCAATGCTTACCTGAAACAGGAAAAAAATCAATGATTAATTAAATTTTCGAATCTAAAATCGTTTGGAGTTAGGAAACAATCAAGACTGACACAATCGATGCGAGGTATTGCCTTGCCTTATGTTTTGGACAATTCACGTGTTAGCTAACGAGTGAGACTCGTTGATGCTTGCTCCGTACCCACCCCCCACCCCCTTGCATTCTTCATTTCCCCCCTCGATCGATTCGGCGAGACTGCGAAAGTTTCACGTAAAGTGATTATACAAGCTTGTGGTTTCACGGGCAAGCGGATATCCAAGTGTTTATATATCCGCAGTGGCATATCTACAAGATATATAATGGATCGATTCCTTAATTGTCTGGTGAGTAATTAACATACTGAGAAATACAAATATCAAATAGCAATATAAGAGCACAAATTAGCTATTAGAAATTATAAGTTATATTAGAACTTTGTAATTTACTCTCTTGTGACTTTAACAACACTTCAGACATATTTTTCTGAAATAGAATGAATGACCATGTTTACTCTAGACATTGCAAGTAAACACACTCGACCTCTTTTAACTTTTGAGAAAGTACGAAGCATACAAGTCTTCTTGAGTGAATAAGTGTATGCACGATATATTATTTTAACATGCACTCTCTTGTGCAAACGTTCGACATTAAAAGTGCCGAAAATACTTTCAACCTCTATAACAAAAGTATCGAATTATACTTCTTTTGTTAATGGCAAAAAAGCGAGCCACGTTCACCACAACATATTTCAAATGTGTAATTGAATAATTCGGCGTATTTTTGTATACCCTTTAATCCGCTTCGGAAATAAAGGGCGGAAATAAAAAGAGGAATTGAGAAACGGAGCGTTACAGCAGCAGAACATTGAAATGGACGACGGATAAGGCCCGTGCCGCTTCGTCAATATACAGTGACGTTGTCAAAACACACAAGGAATCTTTCGCGAGAGTGAAAGGATACGCAACAACAACGGTGATGAGGGAAAAGAGAGAAAAAGAGCGAATAAGATCGAATGAGTTAGAGGCGGTATGATGAGGGTGGAATAGACAAAGACAAAAACAAGTGAAACGGACCTGGGTTCCAGGAAAGCGAGCGTGCTGGACCCCGCGGTCAAATTATTTATGGCGATGCGAAATTAAGAGTCTCTCTCGTTCCGTTTGAGGAGGGCGCGATCGGCCGCGCTGGCGACGCCGCCGATTCGCGTCCTTGATGGCCCAAAACAACATACTACCATGTATATATTCCCACTGTATATACACGCGCGGTGGCTTTGCTCTCTCCTCTCTTTTTCGCTCTCCCACCGTCTCTCGCGTCAGTCCCCTGAGGCTTCTTCATCTGCCGCGAATGAAAGAAAAGAGAATGAAGCAAGAAAACGACGAGGTTGCAATAAATGTTGATTCTACGATGGGTAGATATAATGAGTACGAGAAATGATAAAGGTGAAGATCGTTAAAGAATCGACGAAGAGAATTTATACATGTATACATATATTTTGTGTTCTAATCAGTGAACTGCTCTTTAATTAATAGTCGCGTGATTTATTACTCATTTTAATGATCGATTGATTCAAACCGTTGTCTAATTGGCGGAATGGTTCTCTTCTCGCGTGACTGATAAAGAAATTTAATTTCATTGGACTTTGGATGTTTATGTGTGTATGCGTGTGTATAGAAATGTGACCGCACAAGTTTTAAATGCGATTCAAACGATTAGTTGGGTGATATTTCTCCGAAATCGCATTGTCAATGTGGTCCAATGGCATCAGAATGAGGCAAATTTTATCGATATAGGTATAACAAGTTTATATATATGTATATATGTTTATATTAGGTAACCGTTTCGGTGAAGGAGGGGTCTTTCGTGTCGCAAATCGATCGGACAATGAGATATGCACGCAAAAGGGCGACGAAGATGACGCACAAGGAGTGCGAGAGCGGGCGGTCGGTCTTTTACTTGCGACCTCACGCTGCCACCTTTCCTATACTTTCAATTTATATATATATACATTGGTGAAGCGCTATCCCAGGGCTGTATATATATCTACTACATACCCTTCGCTCTCTACACTGGAAGTAGAAAGTAATCAATACTTTGGGACGATGCGTGCACATGGGCAAGGCATCGTAGTAGTTTTCTCACCGTCTATAATGAGGAATTTATCGGTGCTTTTATTTTTCCCATTTTTGCCCTTAGGTAATGATAAGAAAAACTTTTTCTCTCGTTCGTCTTCAAGTATCATCTCTCAATTTTCATGACTTTGATCAAGAGTTAGCTATTGAATGAAATTCAACATTTGCTTATGAAATTTGATAAGATGCAAATGATAAATCGATGGCGAATTCATTAACATGATCGAAAGTTCATGATCAATTTTCTATTGCAAAGTATTCCTATCGAAATTCATAACCAAAGCAAAAAAAAAAAAAAAAAGAAGTATATTGATGCAATCCTTTGTTCATCTCTGTCATCATGAAAATGATAAAAGAGGATTTCATGGTTACATAAAAAGTTATTCGCGATATATTTGCAACACTCTAATTGCCGCGAGGAGAATTAGAGTGTTTGCGAGAGAATAAAGAAAGGACTACCTACGTATACTTGAGCAATCGAGGGGCGCGTAATTGGCCTACCAGGCACCTCCAATATGAACACGAGGAGAGCGTTCCCCTCTTCTCTATATATTGCTCACACAAAAGTGAAAAGGGTAGACTTCTCTTAGTTCCAACAAATCTTCGTGAAGAAATATATATGAATATACATCTCTAAATATCTGTATCCTCGAAATGAAGAGATTGCTCCAAATTTTGCATGATTTCATACCACTCTCTCTGTATTCGTATTTAAACCGAGCGATATAATATAGCGGCGGCACAATCTCAATCTAATTATATAATGATGAATGATATCTGTAATTAACTTCTCTCGACTTTCCTTTGTGAATTGTTTAATCCTAGTGAAATGTTGGATCAGGAATTACACAAGTTAATTGCGCTCATGACAGTGTCACGCGCGTACCAAACTCAATTCTTAAATGACCATTTATCAAAAACAAAAAATCTCGCGGACAATAAATGTGATGCGCCACGCGCGCTCGAGACATATTATATCCAAGAAGGCCAAGAAAGCACACGGTGAAAATATAATCCTTTGACACGTCCGTCGAGTAATGCAAGAAATGGGAGACTCAAAAAAAAAAATAAAAAAATAAGATGAGTATTAAATGGCTTTGTTTATGACGTGAAGGTAAGTGAGATCAACTGAATATATATCATACACAGTTGGAAATCAAAGAAAGCTGAGATATGAGAATTCCAAGGATTATCTTGAACTGCAACGCGTTGCTGTAAATATTCTCGACAGGAAAAACAATGCAGATAAGAATAATACTAATAATCGTCATCATTTTTTTCTTTCCTCCTCGATAGCAAACTAAGCATTCGAATTTTAATCTTTTTTAGTATCTAACAATGGAATGCAAATCAATAAATCAACATTATAATTGAACTCGGTGGAAGACAACAATTTACCGTTCTATGGTTAATTTATGTGTGTTGCAGTGGTTTGCAAAATGCAAATTGAGTGAGTATATAGGTGTGAACATCGAGACTCCACTAGCAAAATGGCGTTTTGTCACCGCGACCACCGCCATTTTTACGCATCTGGAACTCACCCTATAGATGGTTATACTTATAAGTGAGTGTAAGATGTTACCGCTCGTTTCAGTTGAATCGCGTAGATTCGATGCGACACAAGTAATTCGAATCAGAATGTACATCAATACAACACGATCAAATATTGCAGTGGACAAAATTCCACAGATTATTATTCTTCGTGACTGAAAACTTCATTGAGTACATAATTCATTATTTTTCGACTAACTTTGGCAAACACTACATTTCTATACGCAATTTTCAATTTATTTCGTTGACATGTGTATACTCAAGGAAATAGTATAGACAACTCCCTGAGGAGTAAAAACATTTAATACTACCAACGCATACCTAATCGATTGGCAGCATCTCCCTGAATACTCTATAGATGAAAGCCAACCGCACTTTTCGAGCAAAAGCTTTTAGAAAAAGAATTTTTGTTTCGCACGACCGAAAATTTAAATCCATTCGTGGTTGAACGATCATTCAGGATTAGTCATAAGAAAATATTCCCACCCAAGTAACTGAGCCAGGTATAAATACGTGAACAGTTGTAGAAGTGAAAGAAAAAGAATAATGAGAGGAGTCAGCAATGAAGCTTCACAAATCCTCTTGCAATATGGAGGTCATAATAATGCCTAGGCCTTCAGTAGGATCTTCCCCTCTCTATTAAATTTCTCCTTTCCCATATCTTCAAATAACAACGTAACGCAAACGTTCGCAGGTAGTCAAGTTTGAGGCCATGAACAAGAGCATAAAAGAAGCGCGAACGAACGATGTGGGTGAGAGTATATAATGTGTAAAGAGCTACCCATGTGCTAGCACAGATGAGTGAAATCTTCTGAATGTTACCTATATACTGTGTTATAGTATGTATGTAAAAGCGATGACCTGAGAGGGCTCATTTCTTGGAAATCTTTTCGAATTCGGCGTGCTTACGAAAGGTTCTAACAACAGGCCTTTGCTCGTTCTCTTAGAATTGTCCTTTTTTCCTTTCTGTCTATACCCCTCTTTCCCTTTCCCACTATTACTTTTCTGTTTGCATATTACCTGAGGTATCTCGACTTTTCCAAAATGAATCCATCATCAATGGATTCTTCTAAAAAAATGCATCGATTGTAAATGTTTTTGTCTTTAATTCACAGTTTTCGGAACGAGCCAAAGGATTTTTCTGTTGTTTCATCCTCCCGACTTGTTTGAAGAATAAGTACGGCTAAGAATGTGAATCAGGGAGGTTTATCTGTGGTCGATTCACTCAGAATGAATCATTTCTTCGAACACTTGGTGAGAAAACTTTTTGTCCGGTCAGAATCTAAATGCTGCGGTAGAGGAAATATAAATTTTCCCACAGACGATTCATAACACAATGTGTTTGAAGACTGATAGAATATGTTGAAATGAAGACAATAACGCAGTTATGTCTAAATTATCCGTCTAAAAGTTCATTTTCTCGTTTCATATCAGCATTCGAGGCAGCAAAGATAAATGCATGGAAACGTAAGCGATCTGAAAATTTTTTTTTTCTTTCGTCGATGCTTTGCCCAATGTTATAAAAAAATGAGGAAGCTGTTGACATTACCGGCACTGTGGGGGCGGAACGCAGCTGTCAGCCAAAAGATAGAGCCACGCACAAGCAACTCGTACACACATATCAAAAACAGAGTGACGCGCGCACGCTGTTTTATGAATCGGGCGCGAGAATCAAGTCCGCTTTGATGAGATACTTTGTGAAAAAATGAAGGGAAAAAAAGTATTCATTCTCGTTGCTAGTTTTTGTTTCTCATTGTTCCCTTTCTCTTTTATTCTTTTGTGTTTTCGACATAAATTGCGCCACCTCGACCTTTTTCTCGTCCGCACTATATTTTTTTTTAACGTCGTGACCTCGGTATAATATTCGACTATATGTGTGTGACTTGAAAATAATTATTTCCATATGGGTACACGTATACACATTCTAAGACAACTGTTGTATAGCAGCATAAATAAATGCGGACGTGAAATATATTCGAAAAATGTGTTTGTCGGCGCAGCGATTGGAATAAAATTATATTGACTTTAGGGAATTGGATTTTTAGTGAAGTAAAAGACGGTCGTGACCTCGAATTGCGATCGTCTAAACCGCACCGGTCGCCATTAATGCCGGGCCGATGGATAGCGCTTCCGAGAATTTCATCCACATTCGAATTCGTCTCGTGTTCATCGCATCAGGCACATATCATCGATGTTCATATGTAGTATACATATTTTCAACTAGAGGCGAATAGAAAAGTGATCATTGTGACACCGTTGAGAATCCAATGCGAACCAATATAGAAGAAGATCAATTACAATTTCCCATTTATTCACGGTGTCAGCGTTTGTTCAACAAAAGGATAAATATCGTCAATTTATTACCCGAAAATTATAGCTATCTATAGCTCATCATTTCGCGCGCAGTAAAATAATTAATGAAGACATTAAATAGAATCGACGAATTACATTTTTAAAAGTTGTTTTCTGTGGAGAAAACCAGCCAAAGAGCAACACGATAAAAATCTTCAGAACCATCTACAAAAATGTTGAACGGGTTTTATCGTTCGAAATGCGAATGGTTTCACATGATTAAATTACGGTTTCGTGATGCCTCAGAAAGAGAGAACGAAATAGAGAAACAGAGAGAGATCAGTTCCTGGAACGTTGAAATGGATTGGGCGTGTGAGAGAGAGATGCGCGCGCGCATTCGTTCGTTTGTGTGGTGGCCTCGAAGTGACTGGGAAAACTTTTTTTTTTCAAGTGAGGGAGAATGGGACACACCAAAATGTGTGTTGGTGATGATGACTTGCGTCGTGCCGCGCGCACGATGCGTCTGTACATATATACTTCAACGATCTAATGTTTTCAGAAAAGTGCGTATATCCGGAAAACGCACATAGGCACGTAAATATATGAATGCCTGGCAGCAGTGACGCCACACGCAACGGGAAGCTCCCTGGAATGGAAGGTTCTAGTGTAGGGAGTCGTCTAGGCTGGCGCAGCAGGCACAAATTGTTAAATAGTTGATATAATAGATTCTACAAGGGTAACAAGAATGAATCATTGAGTTTTTTAATAAGCAATTGAGAAGTTTGATTTCCAAACGGACTTTAGATTCATTAGCGACTCAACTGTCACTTTGGATAATATGCCAGAGTTCGATATGGAGAATTGCAGTCTATTTGTGTACACTAATAGTGAAGTCTATTCCATATTTATTTTTTGGTGATGTGGAAATGCGGTCAATGGAGGGCGTTTGCATAGCAACCAAATTATCATATTTAAACGGTATCGCAGATGCACTTGAAAATTCTTCAGTATTTTCATAACGATTTTTGAAAGAAAAATTGAATCTGAGAATGCAACTTTGAAGATGATGCTGTAATCGAACATAATTACCGACTGATCGTCAATCGATTTAGTGTCTAGTATTCCATTAAATTATATACGCCTGAATAACTAACCTCGGAGTGAGGTAAGTGTTGAACTTCTCACTACCTACCAGAGAAGTATTTGCAGAGCTAAATCCCTCAACGAGAATTGCGGTACTGATTGACTGTTTTTTTTATCTTCTCTTGAAAGAATCATGGTCCGAATTCATGAGCATCGTTAATAGCAATATTCTCTATTTTCGAATTTTCACTAACACCTGATAGGAAAAATTGAAAGCGACACGTCACGTCTTCCACTTATGAATCAAACAATTCTTCTTCCGCTACAATCACGTGACCTCGATAAATATCACTCAACTGCTTCATAAATGTAACAAAATGTGATAATTTTTTCCAGATAAATATAATAGTCTCTTTACAGTGAAATACATGATCACTTGCCTAAATACGAATAATTAAAATTACATTCTGCACCGCTTCAGTACTGTTTGAAATACATATAAAAATGCCACAACTCCTACATAAGTTCATTTGATTCTGTAAATAATAAAAAAAAAAAGACAAATGAAATAAAGACCGAAATATTTAGAAAACCAATTGAAAACCCACGTACACGATACTTCATATCAATATTTCCTTATCTATTAAAAAGATTAAAATTTATGGAAGTCTGAAAATGAAATTATAATTGTGTCTCGTTGAAAGCAATCGTTGGCACTGAAAATTCTCATATAACACAAAGGAAAAAATCGCTCTCAATAAATGGTTTGCACAGCAATTTCAATGATTATACGAAACTTTGTATGTTTATCAAATATTGGATGGAAAATTTTTTTTCATGACGAATTGAGTTTAAACCACATGAGGAAATCGTTTACTCGCGCTCTCTGGGCGTGTATAAATGTTCGTATGTGCGTTGTTTGAATAGTGACACGGCAATATATGCCACCCTCCATGAGAGGGAAGCGTCGCCCTTTACATATATGCTTGATATATTTTCCGGCGTTATTTATGCTGTATTATATAGCGACACCAGACTATTTTAAGCTACCATGCGACGTACTCGTATCAACGGCGTTTCACAGTCGCCACCTCTGAATGACTCATATCTCGTTACAGTGTGAGCGCATAGCAGCTCAACTCACAAACACATAAAATTTTACTCGCCATATCTATCGTATAATACAACCCGCCACCTACTACATCATCCACGCGCAAAAACATTTTCATGGTCGTCCTACTATAGACTCTTTGCGCTTGACCGCGAAATTGGGAGGAATGTGCGGCGGGAAGATACATTAGCGTGAGGTGAGGTAATATGACTATATACTGCAATTAAGTTTTCTCCATAAATGGTTTCGTAATGGGTAGAAGCCATTACCACTTGAAACATTTCGATATCCAATATATAATGTTCAAATGAATATGATTTGATAAGTGTTATGGACATTATAAAAGCATAAAATAAACCACTGAATTTTTCTGAGTTCATTCAATGTAATCATTCATACATACATTCGAGTTATTTTTTCCAAGTGTCGTTTGCAACATACACTCAACCTGTAGGATTCATACTTGTATTTATACAATTGGGAAAACAGGAGAAGATTAGACATCGGAGGGTCAACACATTCTATGAGAGAATGAAATACTAAAATGAAGAATGGAAGATACGAATTGAACGTTATTCTGAAGAAATGAAATGATTGTGAAAATATAATTTTGCCTCTCAATAGTGTAATCATTTCAAACTTGACACGTTACTCTCTTCATTCATTGCATTCATTTGCACGAATTTTGGGATTGTGAATTGTACCAGTTACTACATGACACTACGTGGAATACGACAATAATTTCAAATTTAACTCGTGAACTATATTCATGATATGCAAATAGCTCATTCATAACTCTCCGGTCTCAGGAATAAATCAATCGATTTTTTTTTGGCGCGCAATCTCCTCCGGGACAGAACAAAAAAATTCGAGAAAACGAATCAACAGAAGACTCCAGAAGACAAAGAAAACATGAAATTTGTCATGGAAAATTACCTTGCGGTCTCTCCATTTTTATCCTCAATATCCAGACGTTCCATTTCCTTCTGCAGCGCACCACCTTCGCCAAATTTATCCACAGACATTTTCGTTATTGGTATATTTATATGTATATATATATATGTCGGTATTTATATATACAATTTTCCGCAATGAAAATTATAAGAAAAAAAAATCAAAATAACACTGGCGCTTTTCTTCAACTTGTATTTACAAGAACTCGCTTCCTCTCGAGCACTTTTCAGTTATAATTTATATAATTATAATAAATTTTTGATATCCATATGTATACATGTATACATATATCTATTTATTATTCTTCCTTCTCCTTTTTCTCTTCCTCTTTCTCCTGAATATAATCCTCACGTTATAAAAAGGAGCTTGAACTTCCTCCTTTTTCTATTTTTTTTATTTTTTCGTTAGCTGACGCTAACGACTGAGGTAGACTGAAACACTGGCACACACTGGAATATCCCTTCTTCTTTGACACAGGTATAACGGCCCAAATGAGAATGAAAATATGGTGATGACGATACAGAAAAAAAAACAATTATATATATGTATATATATATATATAATGACGAACTTAAGAACGATGAGTTGTACGCGACACACACACCACTGGCAATACACACTCTTCACGCGGGTTTAGCAACCGGCGACAGTTGTTACGAGAATGGTAGCGTCCTCACTCCTCCCTCTATTCCTGCCCCTCTCAAAAGAGCTCTTTTGGAACTGTGTATCCCGACCGCGTGTACAGTCCCTTTTTTTTCCTTTTCTTTCCCTCGTACCTCCCTCGCCCTTCTCTCACTCTATCTCCCCTTCTTTTCACCGTCTTCTGTGCCCTCTTCCGCTCTCTATCTCTATCTCCCTTTTCCCTTTCTTCTTCCTTTTGCACCTTTTAAAATTCGCCTTCTATCCACACAACACAATCATTCAATTATATTCGTCCAATATATATATTGATTTTATTGGAAGAGCACAAAGGGAAGAAAAAATTCTTGGGAAAAATTCTCCAGTGATTTTGTTGCTTTTCTTATCCTTTTTCTTTTTTTTTCTCTCTTTTGTTTTCTTCTCTTGTAGTTCAGTTATTAAATTTGATGATTTGATGGAATATATTCCCGTTGATGGATTTATATTGTCGAAAAATTTGAGTGAGCTCTACTCTTTTTGTCGGTAATGTGATGTAATTCAAACAGTGACACTGTTGTCAATCGTTGTTGGTTGATGATGCGTGTCTTGAATTTTCAAGAGTATTAGACACGACTGTAGTGTTCTCGTGTAATGAGGCAGTTCAATTTTATAAATGAATATATATGTATATATAAAGTCGACAAAACTGTATCTTAGAAGCTTGTCGTATTACTTATAGTCACAAAGTGTCTGATAACTCTGTTTTGGATGAAACCAAATATATGTATATATATATGTGTATATATATACCGGCGCATTACACGCGCACTGAGGTGGGGGTACGATGAGGTGGAAGAAGAAGAAGAAGATGGGAAATTACGTGGCGCCGATGAGGGCTGGCGTGTGCCAATATCAAAACGTGCTTGGCAGTTGGCTTGATTGCACAGTAGTATAATTCTGCGTTTATACACGCGTGCTCATTCAAGTTTTTTTCAATTATAAATTCGAAAATCAATCAAAACGTAATACAAATCGAATTTCAATACCAATGGAAATATATTATAAACTGATTCTCCTTCAATCTCTCTCTCTCTCTCTCGTTCGCTGACGCCTCTTTTTTCTCCACTGCTCCACGTCTTTATCTTCCTTAAACCACCAGATAAAAACCAAGGATTGCAATGAAACAATACGTGACTGTGAATTTTGAAAGAATGTCCGAGACCGAAAAAACGGAGGTGGCGGTGAGCGCGCGCTCGACGCGTATTTTCTCCCGTACGATACTGGCCGAAACGTAAATTTTGTCCTCCACGGATTTCGGTAAACGCGCGTCACATACATGCACGCGTGCGTACTATCGGGGCGGTGATGAAGATGGTGGTAGTGGTGGTGGTAAAATTGGTAGTAGTGGTGGTAATAGTAGTAGCAGTCGTAATATAGTATGGTTAACGGCGGGTAAAATATTAGTTCGTATACAGTAACGTTACAACGTCACTGTACGTAAATAGAGTAATGTTATAAGACCAACAATAATAAACAGATAAAAATTATTGTTTGGTAAATTATCAGTTGGTTGTCGCCAGATTGAAAAAAAACAGCACACAGTGTTGCGGTTTGACGTTTAATATATTTTACCAGGATATCTATGAGAGAAAGCGCGGTTATACACTGATATTATTTTCATATATCGTATAACGCAGCGTGATCGTGATGTTAGGATGCTTTAGGCCGCGCCCAGTATGTCCCCACCCTATTGGCAGCTTTATCCCCACCGTTATGAAACGCAGTTGGGGCGCGCGGTGAGCCATAACTTCATCTCTATACTACTTGGCTTGCTTCAATCCCCACCATTACTTCTAGCTTCGTTTGCGTCTCCCCACTTAATCCTCCCCGGCGCCCGGGACAGCTCTACACCCCACCCTGAATTGGAAAGCGGCGGCTTCACCGCTCAATCGGTAATACTGTTTTTTTTTTTCCTGATTATTCTTTACATTTGGCTCATAACTCAACAACATATTAGGTGTTTGGAAAAACCATTTAAAGACGAAAATCGTCTGTTATTAATATTTCCATCGAAATTAATTCAATTTTATAGTCTTTCTTCAGTGAATAATGAAAATGCTATTGAACTGAGACTTGGAGAAGAAGTTAAACTCAAGCAGGAGGTATTTACAATATTTTCAATCTAACCATGTTTATACCCGCAATCAATGTTGATATGTTTCTCCATGGCTTTGTGAATAGATAATTCATGAGAATTCGTTTGTTTTTCTTATTCGTCTTTCTCGTGTGTTTACATGAATACTTCGCCACAGAGTCGTTCATATTAGTTTCCTATGGACACAAACAGATTCGTGGTTTTGCCATTTTCTTCCTCACATTCACAAAAAAAAAATTTCTGGCGCCATTTTTCACACGACATGGTATAGTTCACGTTGACCCAACATCGTCAATTTGTATGAAGATAGTTCCAAGTAAAAAGAGTTTGTTATTAATTCCCAGAACGATCGAAAAGATGTGATCATTTTCAACAAAGATTAATATCAATTTTAGAGTTTGTATAAATATTTTTTTGATTGAACCATAGGGATATTCTCTATTTATTCAAAATTGTAAAAGCGTTATCCATAGCCGTACCTGAAAAGTTTATTGTATCAGTTGTTTTTCTACCAATATTTGTCTATCGAACCTATTGCTGCGATTGTGGACAAAAGCGCGGCAATATCCCCTTCCCGCATTCTCCTGCACATGACTAGCAACGCGCGCGAGTCCATCAGTCCATTCTCGTTCTCTCTCGGTCCAAAAGCGACCGCGCGAATTGGAAAATGCGTACGTCATCGAGCCGGTGAATAGTGGAGACATCTGGTGGGTGCCGGTAAGCAACTGCAATCGTTTCTCTTCGCTCCTTATATACAACACCATTGCTACACTACCACCAACACTGCCAGAGCTATTCTCTATATAGTAGTCCATAGAAACGTAACGCGCGCGGGCTTCCCATTATACTGCCAAGGCCAAATTCCCCTCCTCACTTCAAACTTTCAAGTGGATATAATCTAGCGTCGTTCTCTTTAGTTTGTTCTAGCCTATCGCGCTTTCTCACTTCGTTGCGGAGGAAAAGAAAACGGAAAAATAAAAAGACGAGCGTCAATAGGCTTGAAGAGGGATCGATGCCCAGGGAATCAAGCACGAGAGCATTCTGGTAAGATAAAACGTGTGCGTAACACACCTAAACATGCGTCTTGCTGCAAAAAAAATATTATGTAGACGTAATACCCTTGCGACGATACTTTGTCATCGATAATCGATATTTATACGCCATCTTTCATGTTATGATTCACTTGACCGTACATTGGTGAATAAATGAAATGTACGTGTGCATACAAAAATGTATCTATTATCTTGTGCACTTCCCGGTTTTAAGTTTCACATAACATGACACTCGTCGAAAGAGTATCACATCGATATTATCATTTGGCGTCAGAGTTTATATAAATGGAAGCTAGAAATAGCGCACAATATAGTTGTGTCAATGAGCGAGACACTGAATTCGTATAATGTGAACATCTGGAGATGTGTCATGTTCATGAGAGTTTCATAAACTCGGGATGATATGTCTTTGAAATTAGAGTAGTCACCGAAAAATGAGAATATCCGGCTTGATGTTTCCGTTGAGTGTTGCTCACCGAAATAATAATAATGACAAATAATCAAAAATGAATAAAAATCTGTTGGGTACTACTGTGACCTCGGTCCGTTCAGTTATGTCCTCAGGCGCCGGTCTCACAATTTCAAGCTTCAGGACATACTTCCTTCCGAGAATTCTTAACTCAGGTCAAATATACGGCTACGCCCTCTATTGAGCTATATATATGCCTAGGGATTATATAAGGGTTTATAAATGAGAAATATAGAACACAGAACATGGTTATATGTGTATGTGATGAGTTCATTCGATACCGCGCGATTTCTTCTCGTGTTTTTCTTTGCTACTATTTCTCCTCTGGTATACGATGAAAGTTTGGATGCTTGTGTGAAACATTCCCACGCTCAGCTTTTTATGGAGATATTGTTGTGTTTGTGAATATACGGGCGGGGAATGCTCTCAAAATTTTTTGATTTTATTTACTAGAGTGACCGATAGGCTGTCTTGATTCAATAAAACGGTAGAGAAGTGTCGGGAGCAATGGACAAACATGATGTAATGTATGTTCACAAGAATTATTTCATATGGATGCAATACAAAGGGACAATCTGCAGGGGTTCTATTCAATGTTACACCCATAAAGATATAAAAATATTCACCTGATGTATGCATAATAGAAGCCACCTCATTTAAGTCTTCCGGCATACGCACGACAGATAAAAATATGGTTACAAATTGCTGAATTACGCAGATTTTTATGGAACGTGAAGTGACATCGACTGTATGAATGGATTGTGAACAAAGAATTTTGGGAGTGGTAGTTTTAAATATAACATCAAGTAGGTAGTGGGAAGGATTTGAGACAGGTTGATGATAAGAAATTAATTTTTTCCGCAATCAATGAGTGAATATCACTTAGGTTCTCCTGTTTTTTCTATCTCCCCAGCATAAACTGAGAACTATTTGGAATTACTGTGCATGCTATGGCTCAGTTCAGTTTCGGTGGGCGGGAAAAAAATAAATCAGGACAGAGATAAATAATTAATTCATCTATTCTCCCTTTAGTATCGTTTGAAAATCGCTTAATTTTTTTCCTCTGCATAGCTGTCTATTGAGAAATGGGTGTCGAAAAGAAAAGAGAATGTTCATTGCAGCATGACTACAATATATATAGATGTGTTAAATTGTTGAGGCTGTGTGCATACCGTGTTGGCAAAACCATCAGATTTTACGATAATATTTTTGTCAGTGCTTAAACCAGAGTTCTGATACGTAGACAAAAGCTTTGAATATAGAATCACTCGGGAATGATGTGGTAGGTTTCACATTTTCATTAAGAAACATGAAAAAAAGGTACGATCGTATCTACTGTTCCTCAGATCTGCAATTTTTTTATTTTTTTTATGAGAGAAAATATTGGATGGTGGCGCGCGATATATTATACACAGTTTTTCACCCTCGACCAAATCTTTTTGAGGTGATCATCACAAGCGCGCCCCGAAGAGGTGTCACTCTCAAAGTGCAGAGGATGACAGAGTTTGTCTCTATATATGTATATACTATCGCCATCAGTTGCAATTTTATACTTGACTAAGAAGATTCATCGGCCCCATGGCAATAATTTTCTATATACCGTCAACCATGAAGCTACGTAATAAAGAAAGAAGACAGTCGCGCAACTCACGAGCTACCTGCATATTCACGCTCAACCAAGAAGATAATTGATTAGTTTGGCACCTTAACCCTTTCTGCAGAATATTGCTGTGTTTTTTACTTATCCATTTTCGTATAAACATCATTGCTGTGTAGACTATTGAAGCACACAATCTTTATTGGCAACAAATTTACGTTCAAGACTGCAACATGTGTGATGTTTTTCCATGAACAAAAATAACAGGAAAAAAATGTATTTTTTTCTATCCTCCCACAAAATATACTGATATAATTTATTATTCCACTAGATAGAACATTGAGACTCTCAAAGGCACATAAAAACACATACACACACACCTTGCCTGAATCGATTACTCGTCGAAGGTCAGGAGAACGCATACCTGAAACGAACGTATATAAATATACATATATATATATATACAAACAAGTGTATGGTAGTTGTATGGTTGTTGTGAGTCTCGATGGTGGAATTATATTGACGGGCGGAAGTCTGTGTCGGGCCGACTGAATTCGCGGTAAACGAAATACATATATATTGTATTTTTTCGGAGGGGAATAAATTCAAGGCTAGGCCACTTTTCATAACAGTCAAACACTCCCCCAAAAACAATGTATATATACATATATATCATGGTATTTATTTATGTGCGACCTGAATAGTTTTGTGTTGTGTCGAAAAAAAAAGGGAAAATATTGCAATAAGCTATTTGGGTTGGATATATCCGCATAAAATTTCACATGATAATAGCATACACATTAGCAATGTGTACGCCAGTGATAACTCGTCATTATGAGTGACTCAAGGTCACAAGTTTAATTGGTTTTTATACGAGAAACATATGCCATGCCACTCAAAATGATTGACTATTTATGTATTTCTTTGCCTAAACTCACTTTATTTCCAGTATAATGACGAAGTTTGGGGTAGGTTCAGTGAGAGCTGTGCTGTCTTTAACGTTAATTAATAGTTGCACGGCTCGTAAATACAAAGGTGAATGGAGCGTGGCCGCAAGTAGAAATATATATATATATATATATTTATAAGTGGTGAAGAAGAATGATGAGGACCAAATGGTTTACGGAATAGTTGTACCATAAAATTTATATGGGACAGCAGAGAGGGAATGTTTTCAAGTTATGTTTTGTACGTTTTGAGTTATTATATGTATATGAATTTGTTGGCGTGAAAATTAGTATTCAATTTCTCTGGGGCAAGTGACCAAAACAAAACTTTTCAGTCGACCTTCGCGCGTGAAATTCATGAGGGGGAGAGAAAATACGAGTGTAAATGTTTCGTTCTGTGACACGCTTTGTAATTCTATTTCAAAAGGAGACCCTATTGGTCTTGGCGTGTCATGGAATAATTTTTGTGAATTTTGGGTATGTAGATAATATTATGAGGGGGTTGTGATACCATTGATGGCGTGTATGTATGCGTGAGTGGGGGGGAAGTCAAGTGGATTTTTGTATTGTGACGAAGTGCACCTCCTTTTCATGTATTTATTTATTTTATCTATCACGTGTAATCTAAAATATGTGTGATAGGGTTGATTGATAAAAATGAATTCGTAGTATCAATTGGATTGGATATCCAAACACTATTTGGATAATTGTTTTTTTTTGTTGTTAAATTGTATGTTAATTTCCACAGGGCGGAGATGAATTGAGCTCCAATAATGATATTGGCAGACACAATTCGGGAACCGGAAATGATGCAAGCTTACCTCCTCTAACGTTCATGTGAGTAAATGATAAATTCAAGATTTCTGTGTTGTTCATTGTAGTTTAGTAGTTTATCGTAAAACGGACCGATTGGAAAATGAGATGACAAAATTTTTGTTTTCCCGAAGTTAAAATGAAAACCACACCCTTCTTCAGTGCTGGGGTTTCGTTTCCAAAATTTGTATTCCTGCCCCTTACATAGTGATTAAGACTGATCGATATCACGGACATACTATCATCCACCTTGCCCAGTGAGCAGAACTTACATAGTCAATGACAATTATTTATAGGAATAAAGTTTAATCCAAATTGATATTTGAAAATCAAAGAATAGTACAATGAAGTGAATTGCGTGGATTTTGGAGTACCGGAACTCCTGTTGTGTCTTTCACAATGTGAAGGGTACACGATATTTTGGATTTTGAATCTAAGAAGATTAAAAATTATTGTTTAAGTTTCTTTTTGCATTCAAATGAAGTTGATTCGCATGATAGAAAGTATGTACAGCAACGTGGAGTGAAAATTGACAATGCCGCACAATAAGAAAATGATGTTTTGACAGTAGGAGTAGTATGGTGGTGCTGGAAAAGCCAGAGAGGATTTAGGCCAGGAGCGTAGGAAAAGGGGGTGTCGAGTCGTCACGTGAAAGGGTGAGAGTTTGATATATAGAGAATGCTGTGAGATATTTTGTTGAGGGCGAGAGCTGAATACGAGGAAAGTGGAAGAGCCTATAGGCGCTGCAAGAAACGCGGCGCGTTGGTTGGTTGGGTTCCGCATCACCAGCAGTAGGGGTGGGACGCGAGTGAGAGAACACAGTTGAAGTGAAGGACGAAGAAATATATACTGTGAGTGGGCGAGTTTCGGGAATCAATAACGAGACCACTACGCACCCTTGGAAGAAACTTTTTGCCGCACGCTGGGAAACGCAGTCGCGCGCGTGTTTCCTTTTAGCTCTCGAATTCAGCAGAAAGATAGCGTGAAGGGGAATAAAGTCCACAGTGCGCAATTTTTGAAACAAAAGAATTTACCATTCGCATAATATACATGTTTATCGCGCTCGATCTTGTTTAATATTCGTGACAAGTAAACCCACGAATGAATGGGATTTATGATTAGATCCATTGTTGATTGAATTTCAATGCTACAATTGATAATTGATTTCGAATGATAATGTAGTTACGAAACATATTTATTCTTGAATATATATTTATATATATATATTTCCACTGATTGAATAAGCTTGGCTCTGATAAATTTACAATATATTACTTTTCTTCATTCGTAATAATATATTTCTGTCATATGCGCTGATTCTCCCGTCGAATCTAGTTGATTGATGGCATCTGAATTCGGATAAGGGACGGAAAAATATAGTAAAAGATGAATGTATTCCTTTTTTTCCCCTCGTTATTGTTTGGGGAGAATAATTTTCTGTTTTGGGAAGACTCACCTCCATCCATTGCCGAGCTGGCCAACTGGGGAGTCCGGTAGGGCGGTGCCGCCACCCCTGTGAACAAGGAATGCATACTTTTGTCGGATAAACTGAAAGGATATAGGAATCGGGCATTTTATCATGGATTTATCTCTTAATACACATATTTCATTATTTCTTTGCTTTCATACGCGGCAATGAATTAAAAAACTTAGCATTTCGAAACGTCAGCTCTGCAATCATCACATGATTCCATAAACATTTTTTGTGCTTTGCATATATAAAGAGACACTTAATTATTACTATTCAAGCCCACATTAGCTGTGACAAAAAATTGCATCGAATTCATATACACATATATATATATATATATATGTCCATCCCTCGAGCCTGCGCAGAACCAGTCACGCACACTCGCGAAGACAGGACAGTTGATTGAAGTATCCACGGGATGCATGTTAATCATTCTGTTCGCCGAGTGATATTAACTGAGTAAAAAATTAATAACCAAAAAAAAAAATATATATACCGAAGAGACCAGGTGCCAGAATGAGTGAATGTGAAGCCTTCTCATTTGCTCTTAGCAATCCGCGAGGTCTCGGTCACGCCAATTAAGTGAAATCGCCGTTAAATATCACCCTGATCATAATACTGCGTGTGTTCCGTACTCTTTTGCGGAATTTCAATTCGCCGAATACCCGAACGATCATATTTACATCGTCATATTCTTCCTCCTTCTCACTCACACCCTCTCCATGTTTATAATCCATCTTAATGCGGTGCTCGGTGGGTTTTATAACAAAAAAAGAGATATAACTTGGAGGGAGAGGATAGCCCTTTGATTATTCGTCGACCGGTGTTTTTACAGGCCCTTAAGATAGCAATTTATGATCAATTAATGTTTTACCTCGAGGCATATCGAGTCACATCGTCGTATAGAATCAATTTGTTTGAGAAAATGAGTTTTTTCGTGTATGTTCATATATGTTTTATATTACACGAAATATATATGATTTTTTTTTGTTATGCATTATCATTTTTTCTTGCAACACTGATAAATTTTATCCATGTTGTAACATTATGCAGATGGGTATATGTAATTCTAATATGGAAATCATTGTGATGAATAGGTGAAGTAAATAAAAATGTTTTAATATATATGATAGGTGGTTCAGTATATATAAATGAAAATATATACTGCAGAATTTCTTTGTAGAATAATTTGAGTGTTGGAATATATGTACCAGGTGCAACAGTTCTGAACATGAAATCGTGGTTGCCACGATAATTTTGAAACGACGCGCTACTGAGGTTAACCAGGCAGGTGTCGGTGGTCCCGTAGAATGCACCTGAAAAATCGCGCCTTACCAGTTTTCAACTCTTATTGTTTTTTTTTTGCT
>JAPYZH010000623.1:0-28479 GCA_030523085.1 Meteorus colon | reverse complement strand
ATACTGCTTGTGATCTGTGGAAATTAAAAATCTCAAGAACGGGGAATGCAATTTCCGAGTTGTACAGTGCCCGTACATTTATATCGTCCTATAATAAAATATCGCAAAGTTCTCTTAGAATTTCTTGGTTGTACATTTAATTTTATATTACTTGTATGAGTGTTCATAATATTTATTGTTGGATCCTCGTTGATGCTCTTTTTTCACTTCTAAACAAGACATTTGTTGTACAGAACGTTGTTTCATAATTTATTTGAACTTTCTGCTTTGATTTCATGTACATGAAAGCTCTGCCATATTTTACTCATAAAAAATCGTGCAATAGTTCTAATTTAAAATAATAATTCCCACGATTAAAAATGATATTATAATTAAATGTGTAGATTTAGTTAAAGACTCAACGACTGAAAATCATATTAATTGATATGACATCTCAATATCAATTTCCTTTGCATTGGATTCCATCCCCTAACTCTTAAACATTCTCTATCAATCCAACCACAGATACACACGAAAAAGGATCAGGAACTTGAACTTGACCAACTTTTTTCTCACACAAACAAAATAATCCGATAGACTTTCACCGAATTGTATACGAGCAATATATTTTTCTATCAGTGGGGTTGGTGGACCACACATCAAAATTACCCTCAAGAAAATAAAGTTTATCCTCTATATATAAATATACTACGTACAACAAGAGCGTGCAATTGTTGTTACTGCGAAATTCTTACTTTATTTCCACGGGTCATGATTTTATGATCCCAAGGTTACAATAAAATATATACGAGATAATGTATTGGTGTGATAGGGAAAGAGGGACTGAAGGTTAGAACTTATTGTTTGGACGACTAATGTGCTTTCACTATGGTGAGAGCAAACATTTCATCGAGTTACATCAAGATAAAAAGAGAAAAAAAGGCGGAAGAAAGTGGTGCACACACATATATATATATATTGACTGAATGTGCGAAGTGCTCCCTCGTCACCACTCACTTCTGATGGGAACCATTTGAAACTTTATCATTACTGAGAAAAAAAGTAATAACATAAACTTATATAACTAATATTTTCATATATACTAGAAAAATGAATGATTGTTATGAAAAAATATTCAATTGTAATCAGATGAATAATTTTTTCATGTTAATGATTCGTTTGGTGTCAAAGTATTGATGAGATTCATTGAACTCACGAATTTTCATTTGTTCTTTCATTCAGTTGTGAATTTTTGTCAATTCTTCATTGTTGTGTGTTTTAAAATATTGAAAGAAAGACATTTTTAATATATTTGATATTGAGTTGTTTTTATAATGTTTTATTGTTTGGTGGTCAATATCAGTTATAGTTATAGTCAACTGATTTGAGAGTTTTCAGACATGAATGTTATAATGTCGATTCAATTCACTTTGTTGAGCAATGGAAATCAATCTCAAACAGTTCCCACAACTCCATTTAGACTGACGAAAGATGTTGGTAACATCTATTTTATAAGAGGGTGAAATATGGTATTTTGTGACAGTATAAACTGGGATTCTTCTTGGTATTCTATTTCTATATGAAATAGAACACTTCACTCAGTCAATATTTTTTTTTACATTCAGAAAATGTACATTTGTAAATTGCGACTGAAAGTGCCGAATGGATAAACTTTATCAATTTTTTGATATGAAAATAATGATACAGAAGTAGAATTCTAGAGAGTGTGTGAACAAATTGTGATAGGAGTTGGAGAATTCTTTATCTGATCCAATAACATTTGACATTGCGTTTGACATTTTCAAATATCACTCGAATCGAAAATGTTGTGGAACTTTAATTGAATCCAAAAATTCATCATTCAAATTAATATTAATTTTCTTTCTCCACTCAATAATGACCACTGATGTCTCTTCAAGACAATAAATAAATATTAAATAAAAAAAGAATGAAAAATTGATGCAAAAATATTGGAAATTTATATTTGCATGATCCCGACAGACTTTGACCCCATTCCAACTCGTTTCTCTTTGTGTTTTTTTTTTGGCCAATGGTACGAGTCGTATCTCTTGGTTTTATTTACGACCATCCGGAGTTGTAGAGCACAATGCTATAGAAGATTGGACATTGAGGTTGAGAAAAATAGAGAAAAAGCGTATGGAAGGCAACGAGGGCGAATACGGGACACAAAATCGATGAGGACATGCAGTCGACAAGAGTTAAATACGAGTGAACAATCCTGAAGATCGATTGGGTAAAGCAAAATTGCTTTGAGCGACGATTATCATAGTGAAAGAAGATCGCTTGTTGATTCTGATGGTTCTATGAACGCGTTATACATCAGTTGTTTTCTCATTTCACAAACGAATTTCTTTTTATTATATACATTTCGTATTCAATTTATTTCAATGAGTTAGCCCAAACGTTGGCAGAATTTTTAGGAGGACCCAAGGCGTATACATAGATGTATATGGACCACATAACAAATGTATGTGAGAATATATAAAATATAAATGGTAGAATATACCAGAATAGAGCTGTGTCTGTTCTTCAGAACATTTCGAATAAAAATTCCAATTTTGCTTGGGTTATTTGTTTTTTCTCCAACCAACAATGAATTGTCTCTCAAAATCTGTAACCTGTTATCGAAATTGTTATTCTATGGTGATTACTGATTATTATTCTGCAGACCCAATCGAAGATTTATTTGCATTCTACAAATATGGTTGAATGAATATTGATTTTGATGATATGACCACTGTCATTTATTCACTCTGCGAATGTGATGTCTTCAATTGTGCTATGATCATCTTATTTTGCTTGGACTAATTGCAATGATGTAATAACTCTATGAAATCAGCAGTTTCACAGTGTTTTTTTGACTTGAGTTGTCTGTACTATTGAAGACATTTTCTAATGATGCACAATACCTGTAAAGGGGTAGTGAGGTTAAGAATCAAGCAAAGTTAATCAGAAAGGACAGGGAATGATAAGCAACTGAGGGATCGTCTACGGATTATTGAGCCTATGATGTGAGCTCTGTTACTATTAAGGGCAAGACTGTTTAGAATGCTTAACAGACTTTGTAGGAGTAGAAGGAATGACACAGATCTTCATGTTGGCCATCATTCTTCCATCGTGAACTTGGGCCTTTGGTGAAGGTATCAGAAACAAATCCTACCAATAAACAACGGATTAGTCTACTTGTGAACTCGAATTGATGTTTGTGGTTGATGCTTATCCCATTTCAGAACTTTTTTGGCCGTTGATGTTGTCGTCTATCCTTCAAGGATATTATCTGGTGGCACGTCTTGTAGGGAGTATTATGACCAAGATGATTCGTGTATGAGTATTTATGAAAAAGTTGTTTTGCCAATAACGAGATGAACTGGTTTAAATCTTTCAATGGATCCACTTGGACATGGATAAAACTTGTAGAATTCTATTGGTGCAGCTGTTCTAGGGCTTCTGAATCATTGCGATGAAAAAATTCTTCAGAATTTTAAGTAATATTTGTGCAATGATCATAAGTTGCTAAATTAAATTTCGAAATGTGCAAAAAATAAAGTGAAATTCCATCAGAGTTTGATCAATTCAATTTAATTCTTTTTTTTATTTTCTATTTGCTGGAAATTATTAATTTGCAGTCGGGTTTTTTTTTTTTTTTTTTTCGTCTTGCCATTTTCATCGTGAGAAGGGAAAAAAACGTTTCAAGGAAAATGTATTGGAAGTCTTTGTATTTGATTTTGTGCGTTCAAGCCACGTCTTGAGCTGTTGTAGACGGAACATGTGGAATGTCATTGACAGAAACTGACGGTTTAAAGAATGAATAGCATTTCTGCTGATTATTCTCCAACAGTCCTGTGAATACATATTATAAGAAGAAAGGGAACTGCTGTTTAGCATCAGCTGGACAATGCGTGAAAGCAATCAGGAAAAGAGAAGATGAGGGTCGTGACGTGAATTTATTATATTCTTCTGGGACAAGAAACGCCACTCTGATGTGTAGGTTCAAGTATTTTTTCTTCATTCTTTCAATTATTCACAAAAGTACATAGCAATTTTTTATTTTACTTTCATATTTGCATTTTATCAGTGTGATGCATTTCACTTCTATGTAATCAATATTTAAGCAGCTTTTTTTTCTCCACTTCCAATTCTGATCATGAAAACAGTGAGAAAAAAGTCGGTTTCATTTAGAAGCTGAACTTTGTCTTTCGTGGATTCAATTTTTGTATAATATCAAAATTATGAATGAAATGCAAGAAGTTTATTCCTCTATTGAAACTTGCAGCTTTTAATCGGTGTTTATATCAAAGACCTCTCATCAATATCAAATTCATATAATATATTGTTATGCTTCTGTTTATGACATTTCGACAGGCACAAATTGAAATTTCATTCAATTGACTTTGCTATTCAGGAGTATGTCATTCGAATTTTGTGATGAATTCACATAGCAGTAAATTTTAATTGAAATAAATAATTAAGTGTAGGTAACTGACAAATTTTGTGTTGTTGGTTTCTATTCATCTCCCATATTCTCATTTGGTTTCATCGATGTTGTTCCATGGGCAAATAAAATTCTCTTACTGAACAAATGATCTAATAGAACTAGGAAGAACAAAACCAAAGTGGATTGCTGCAAACAAAATGTCTGGACTGCATGTAGAATAATTGAAATGAGAATTGGATTTATTTATAAATTCCAATGAGAAAGATATGATTGTAATTCCAATCTTTGCTTCAATTATCATGATAAATACAGGAGTATAAATATGAATACACAAAATCGATCGGTTGAAGGATTATGCAATAATTATCGGCACCTTGATACGCTGATCCAACTGAACGAACGTCTGGGTTGGACCGCAATCAACCTACCGGCGTGCACTATTAATTGGAAATTATCGTCCAGTTTGCTGGATGATAGATGATTTTTACATTTAATTAATTCATAATATATATGATATAATTCTACATTGGTATGAGCTCAAACTCCGCTATGAATATTCACTCATGCATATAATATTTTTAATTAAAAATTTACTGTAGTTAGATATCAGTTCTCTATTGAAAAAAAGAAAGAAAGTTTATTAAAAATTCATCTTCACGTGAATACAATCAGATATGAAGTTTTTACTTTGCACTCATTGTGAAATCGACGAGTCCATTATTATTTGCACAACTAAAACGAAACTTCGAATATAAGCGATAATGAAAGATGAGCCACTTGATGCATGAACATTTACGGCATCCTGCACATAAAATGAGAGTAATGATTATAGTTTGTTTGAACCAACTTCACTTATATTAGCTCCCCTTTTTTTTTAGCTTCCCCATCGTTTTTATTATTATCTGCTCATCAAATTACATTGCTTTCATCGTGTGCTCCACCTATATGAAAATACGAACGCTCAAAGACTTACGAACGAAAAATATTTAATTTCTTAATTAAAATCCACTTTCTATCCTGTACAGCGATTGCATGAAATTGAACAGCTTTGAATGGGCAATTCAGCTGCTCGTGGTAGTTATGACGTTGGTTGAATTTTTTGAGAAATTCAATGAGTTTTATGAAATTGTTAATATTTTAATTATTTTACACTTTTGATGGTAAAATTGATGTGAATGAGGATTTCAATTGAGTTTTGTTTTTATATTTTTAAAAAGAAAAATTATATACAAGACGGAATTGAATGGATTTTCATTTTTGTCACTGGATAAAATGAAAAGTTACATAAACTGGATATTATAATGTATGCAATTATAATTCATGAATGTACAAATTTATGAAACTGTCTCTGTCACCCATCATTGGGTGGTTCGTTGATAACGTCAGCCAATTACATTTTGCTTTAGAGCTGTTACACGAAAATTCATATTCATGTGCAGTTAACTAAATAATATTTTTGATGTCGTTCAGGTAAATATAAATTATGGGTAAATTGAACTGAAAATTCAATGAATAAATAAATGTACAGCAGTTGGAAATTGATTTGAACAAGCTGAAAGAGTCCAACTATAATGCAGAAATTTTCACTTAGGATAAAAAAATAGAACGCACGAGGGAATCAAAATAATTTTTAATACATAAGGTTATCTACTTTAATACCCTGTTGTCATCTGTATTATGAATTTATATCAAGTCGTACGATCCTTATCTCACATTGCTGTCATGGAGTTATCATTTTTCAACCATCTCATTCAGCTTCAAAAGCATAAATTTGTGAAAAGGATTTCAGTCATTAATTTCCAGTTATTAATTCGCGAAATTCTAGAGGTGTTTTGTGTCAACTTACTTGTCATAGAATGGACAAACTGAAAGTTTTTCACTTCTATTGTGATTTATGTGAGTTTACAAGTCTTCCAATATTTATCAGGAAATTACAGAACTTAAACTGATTATTTTTTATTATTTGTCTACACTTTCAATGTGTGACACAATTTTTATCATATTCAAACTCGTATAAATTAATAATAATTATTCATATTTTTCATGAATTCATGTTATCAGAATTTCCTATAAAATCCATCGTGCATATCATATTCACACAGACAATCGCAAACTCGAATTTCCGCGTAGAAGGGAATTTTATTTCATCACTTTGATTTATGCAAATTTTACGCCAATCGAATTTCCCCCAAAATTCAACGAATTCAATTACTCTCGTTTTATGCGTTTGGTTGTTATTAAAAAAAAAAAATTGCACAATATTGTATAAAGTGGATAATCCGATTTAAATGAAAACTGACAGATTTAGTCATCAATTCATTGCGAATGAAATACATCAAATAAATTGTGAGATAGAAACAAACAAAAATTCTTATTCGTGATGTTTTCCATAACCAAATTAATTCTTTCTTCAATATTTATTACCAGAACAACAATAAATTCAATTCCAGAATCATCTCCCATTCATATTTATTTCAATTAATTAATTTATTTACTCTAAAGAAATAATCTCAGAATTTCATGAAGAATTTTCTCACAGAATGACCCTGTCTATTTTATATTTTTATTCATCGCCATTGTCGGTGGATTCCTATAGTGAACATGAGTTGCAATATGGAATTATAATGTATAAATGAGATTACATTGCATTGCATTGCACTCACGTTGCATACTGATCCACATACATGTTTCGATTTCAGAAATGTAAAATGTAATCTCCTGACACAATCGCTGCATTGAATACTTAATAATTCGTATTGATATTTCTGATTCGACGTCATACATTTCCTGCTGGCAATTTGTGTGTATCATTACAGCCCAATCTAAAATGGAAACAATGCACACAAATTTTCTTTATCCATGAACAATCCAGACATTTTTTTGTAATAAAAATAAATTCAACAATAGTTGAATCAAAAAGAGTGAAATATATATTGAAACTTTGTTTATCATAAACATCGAATGAATATGTTGCATCAATGTTGAATCCTCATTTTGAAAATTTATTTAAAATACTAATCTTGCTATTTTATCCCAAACTATTCACCAAAGTTTTCACTGAGATGATCATCCAGATCCAACTTATAAATATAAAAAAGAAAGAATGCTCAAGCAAATATTTTTATCTAAATATAGAAGAGAAAAATATTAATTCATGACTATATAAATATACTTTAGATGCTCTATATAATTCGAGTTGAATAAAATTAAAAGCGAAAAAAAAAATCGATGAATAAATAATGTACGTGTTCATCGTGACCTTTTTCATTCAAGTACACATCAAATACTCTCAATCTATTTCACGAACGATTCCTGTCTGTTGAGTGTCATGTACGTATAAAAAGCTTCATAAACCAACGAAGTATCTTGATGGCTCGTATCCAACTGATTGAACCTCTCCTATCTCCAGAATAATATTAAATTCAAGTTAAACATGACACGTGTTTATAAATATAAATTTAACGATCTACTATTTTGGACTCTGCAAGTGTTTTCCAATGATGCAGCTGTATCCACTATCCAAATATATAACTATTAAAACCGAAATATTTTCGTTCAATTTGGATATAAATCAAACAATCACAATCATCATTATCCAATTATTATCATTCAAAGTCATAATGAATCATCCGAACAATTTCTTTAATGTTAATTTTGTTATTTGAATTAAAATTATTAAATGCTGGAATTTGTGTAATTTTTTGTCAGGAAATTAAAATACTTAATGCATTAAAATTTATATTAAAATTGTAGCTGTTCACATTTGTTATGGAATTAATCTTCAATGTGGAAAAAAGCTCAGCTGACCGCAACTTGATCTCTTTATTTGTTTGCTAAAGTGGATTATTTCAATAAAGAATTATTCTGAGTTATTTAAATTCTGAATTATTAATAAATAGAAAATGTTACTCGAGAATAATTAAAAACAATGAAGATTTTTGTAAATATATATTTGAATATAAATTAGTCAATATTTTCTATAATAGACTTGAAGACTTGAACTGGTATTTGTGTTTGTACGTGAAAGTTGAATGGTACATCAGCATTTGAATAACTTATGAGGATTCATTTGTTAATTAATGTTTTCATACAACTAAAGTTACAGTTTTGCTTTTAGCAACATCTAAGAGTTGAGGTTTTCCTTCCACAGCTTGTTGATAAGTTTGTAATAAAGTTATGGTAAATTTGTTGGAAACCTTTTGTTTGACACGTATATTTAAGACAAGGTAATGAACAAAAGTTAATAACTTGTCTTTTTTTTTGGTTTTAATCATGAAAGTTATGGTTTCACTATTTCCCCCAAACTAAAGTATTTATTTCATGCATGGATTATACATTTACATATTTCTGCTTTCATATCTACTGCTTTGATATAACATGATTGGAGAGTAGAAGTCAAGAAACAGAAAAAACAAACCTTAGAAGAAATTTTAATTATAGGAAATGTACAAGATTAACATGATGAGTTGTTTTTGACTTGGCAAAGAAAATGACGAATTATTCTGGGTGGATGGACGACTTTTTCTAGAAAATATTTTGCGCAGATATGTCATTGTATGTATATAGCTAATCTGAAGTTTATTTCGTGATAGAAACTTTTGTGAACGTGTTACCAAAGTTAAATTCTATTTATTATACATGTAATAACAGTGAAGATGTGAAAGCGCTCGCACGAGTTGTGCATTTCGCGTTAGACGCTTTAACATACGTCATTAAAGTTAACTCATACAAATTGCAGCTTGTTCAGTCGTGTGAATGACAGGGCAGGATATTCTATGACGTGTAAAATAGTAAAAAAAGGTATAATAAGTTTTGAAATTTATTTCCACCAATATAAAACTGCAGTTCACTTTATTTTTGTCGCATTTAAAATTGATCTTCACTTTTAAATTTATTACAATGCTCAAGTATTTACAGATCCCTCATTTACTATTCATTCCGGATTCTTCACTGTCTGTAATTTGTTTTTTTTTTATCACTGGCGTGCGGAATTTCCGAGACTCCCGGATACATTTTTTCCAATATTAAAGAAATGGAAGAAAAAGAATTTGTGCATTGTGGTTGAATCAGCAAGAAAAGAAGATAAAAATATTGAGATTATGAATTTCTGAATTCTACAAGTGTTAGGTTACGTACAAAAGAGCAGAGTTCATTGCCATAAGTTTTTTTTCTGTTGACAAAAAGGAACATTCTAAGAATTTATCATTCACAAAGAATCTTCAGCAGAATGCTACGACAAATTGCTTGTCCCTATCCCCTGTCACCAAAATGTTCTTGTCCTAGAAATTGATGAGTGAATTATTTTTCCCACGTCACATTTACGTTAATAATATTTCACTGTACACAGTATATATGTTGTGTACATTGAAGTTCCTGCGCCTTTATGTCACCATAATTGACGAGAGCTAATTTGATTCCTTGTGATAAGTGCACTTTCAGTAATTGACAAGTTGCAACGTGTTCTTTGTGATACTATCAAATAGTTTTTTATACCAAGTATTACTATAGAAAAGTCAGTGCCATATATAAATTTTGTAAATATCGTATAAGAAGTATCGATGCTTTCAGCAATTTTATTTTCTTATCAATATGAAGAATAATTAAATTTTATCCACTGCTAATGAAATTTTATTTTGGAATTTATTCACAAATCCGAAATTCTTTCATCCGCTTTTTATTTACATTCAACACCCAAAAAATCACATCGTAATCAAATCCTCATAATAATCTCCAACGATTTCAGAATTCCAAAATAGAAAAAATGAACAGCAATCTAAAAAAAAAATGATGTGAAAGAAGAAAATAATTAACATGCAAACTTAAATTCCAAAATAAATATTTTATCTCCAAGATTTTTTGATGCAGTCACATGACATCTATTTCTGCATGACTTACGTTAACATACAAACACGTGAATGCACATCGTTAATAACATAACATCATTAACGACCTCTCAGGTCAATCTATAACTCTGATCAAAGCCTGGTAAATGTCACTTGGGTCAACTGAGACATGATCAGGCTCACACACATATATATATGTATATAATATACGGTGGGTTGTTCACATGCCAATATCTCGCCCGCCCTCATATACATATAGTGATATAGTCACCCTTGGTACGCTTGTTCTGTCAGTAAACATATCAAAGTCACTGGCGTACTAGTCCAGATACCCGTATCTAGATATTATCTATTAGCGTCTGATCAAAACGCAACCTTTATCACTTATAACTCTTTATTTCACCTTCTTCACTCTTTAACTTCAAAATTAATGATGAATCGATTTCATTTGGCTTCTATTACGTTTTTATATTGTTTCACGTTCACTTGTTGGCATTTTTTAGTTCGAATAAAAATTATTTATTTCATTGTTTAAAAAATAATTTGGACTGGTGAGACGAATTGACAGTAAAATTTATTTATATTCAATGAATTTTTCTGTCATTCTTTTGGTGTTGTCAAAGTTTTGTAAAGAACAGTGTTAATAATTTTGTTCTTTTCTACATATTCTTAGAGTGTAGATAACGGAGATTAATGAGAAAGCGGTTGGATTAATTTTAATCTACAAGGGAGCTTGCAGAGAAAGATATTTATTAGAATTCTATAGGAGAATATTTTAATTTAAGTTGTTCGATAGAAATCGGATAGTTTTGCAACTTATTTAACCATGACCACATAATTTCATTATCAACAGATTAACAACCAGGTAAAGTTCAAAGTTAACTCGATAAAGCAGAAGATAATTAATAATTTATTATTAATGAGAGAAATATTTACTTTCGTTTAATGATATTATCTGAGTTATTTGTTGAATATCAATAATTTGTGGAAATGGAACTGGAAGATGTGTCTAATTTCATTCAGAAAAATCCCATTGAATATTTCATTTATTTCTATGATGAAAGTTAGACGGGAGCAAAAGTTTTCTTGCCATCGTAAAAATCACTCTTCAAATTAATGTGATTTCCCCTGTCTGAGAGGTAGATTAATTCAATATTATATACGGATGAGGATATGAGATCTGACCGCAATATATATCCGTAGATGTAATGAGGAAGTGAAAAGTTTCGAAGGTTAGACCCACAAGGGCAACCATTTGATTTACTGGAACCCAAAATTAGTGGTATAGAAAAAAAACGGGAATAAAAGGAAAAAAGTTATAAAGAAGATTAACGTAAGAAAGGTCGAAATAAAACTATCCATCAACAATTATCACTGTCGATAAAATCCTGCGAAAATATTATACACTTGAATGAAAAAATTCTCATCTTTTTTCGTAAGCTCAATATATACATTGTTTTTTTTTTTAACGTTATCGCATGAATTTTCTAGTGGCCAAGCATTTGTGCTAGTAAATGTGACAGTTTAATACCCACAGTACTAACTTTTATGAAATTTCTACGAACGCTTTAAATCGTTTTGTGATCGATATTCCTTTTATGCTCTTGCAATTCTTTCTTTTTTACTCTCTATTTTGCACCATGCTTCAATTTTTTTTTATCACTTGCTCCGATGCACAATACACATACACATCAAGTCACATATGAAGTTGTATGGAGTATTACAAAAATTTTTGAAAGAGGACGATGCAATATACGATGAGAATAATCCAACACCAAGTGAATTATTGATATTGGAAAAAGCTGTGGATGTAGGACAAAATAAAAATGCTTTTGTGTCTAACAGCAGTGGATTTAGTATTGGAATATTGTAATCTCAAACAGAGTTGAGCCAATGTTATTTCGAACGTAAAAATAAGATGTGAAAGGATTATTTGTCGTAGAAACGTGAGAATGAAAAATATACAGCAGTATGGCTGAATCACTCATGCACATATAAATTTGTTGACATATCATTTACATATTTTGTAGAACACAATTTTTGTTCCCCTTCCAACTGAGCAATTTTGTTTGACATCAAAATCCTCACTTAAAATGGATAAACTTTTAGTTTTCATGCACCATCTAAAGCCACTCATTATCATTATTCATATCAGACTATTCAATTTTATTCATCCGCTGGTTATATTACAGACTGGGGAAAGATGAACTATCTTGGTGAAGTAAAAAGTGATTCAATGCAAAAACCGTGACATTCTGTAGAGATAATAGAAAATTATATAAATCTACATCTTTTGTGATAAAATTATTATCAAAAGTTGATCAATATAAAATAGTTTTGATATCTTACAAAATATGGCAGTGATGGACTAAGTTTTTAAATTGATTATTTTCATTGGTACCATGTGATGTCGAACAGTGAAGAATGTCATTAGATTTTTCAATAATTTCAACTTTTTCTGTTTATACTTTTGATATTATCTATCAAAAGACGTATGAGAAGACACATGAAGACAATAATTGATTCTAATTTTCTTTGCAAGGATTTTTATTGAGTCTAACTCGAGACGTTTTGAATTTGTTTTGGAGTCTTTGGTCCATCATCCATCCAGTTTACAGACTATATAATTGCATATGGCGTTCCCTATACACTCAGAACATCCTAATTGACCACAAGTTAATCTCCAATTTCCATCAGTGTTCGAAATCAATGTAATATTGGTTGAACATACATACAGGTAATTAGAATCATGGGTACCTTCATATTAATAACATATTACAACAATTCTTTGATAGAGCATCAGTAGCAAGACAGTAATTTCGTAGACAAAAGTGTTTCTGGTGACAAAAATTCGTCACCAGAAACATTTCAAACGAGTTTATTTTACAACTGTCCACTTCTTTCACAAGCTATTTGCTCTACTTGTATTTTTTTTTCAAATTTTTTTTCTACTAGAGGTGTTTTTCCCACCTACGAAAGGCAAATATTTCTGCTGCCACGTATTAAAAGTCTACCAAAATTGTGAAGTTTCTCTCTCTTAATATTTACTTAATATATTTGATGTAATCAATTCAACTTTGACCCTGTTGATGGCAACACATTTTCATGACATTGACAGTTATTTGCATTAATCAACCCCAATCAATATGTTAATGATTATTTAATCAGGGTTGTTGTTTTTATAAGCTCAATATCATGAGTAGGAGTTTTTTATGAAGAATTGTGAGGGATGGAAAGACAGACGAAGTGCTTGGACTAAAGAACTTTTGTCTGTCATCAACGCTCATGAAAAATTGATGATCGATTGATAGATTTCCTAAATTTTCATTGTATCGAACAATTAAGAAGAAAATGGACGAGACCTACAGACAAAACTGCTGTACAGAACATGAATAGCTATTAATCTATCTATAAAGGAAGATATGAACGGATTCAATTCACGCCACGTACTTAACCCAGTGGCCATTTGTCATATGCACTAGACCATTTATACAACTGCACTATCGATAAACCTCCAAAAAAGAAGAAAATGATAAAAAGGACTCAGAGTATTCAGAAGTTGCAGTGGTTCTCTCATAGATAAGTTTGTGAATTTATTTGAAAAAAAAGTGTGAAAGATCACACAAGTTACATAGAGAATATTTTCTCATGTTGATAGGAAAGTATAGACATGATTTAAGTTTTAGTCTGTCTAGCAACAGGTGCAACTTTAATTGCAATGAGTTTGATGGTGTCCCACAAAATTTGAGTGACTTTGCTAATCAACTCCACAAAGTACTTTTGATTGAAACATTGTTGAAGTTGTGTAAAGAAGTTTCTACCATTTCGTTGATAGTTACAATAAAGTTGAGAAATTCTGTCAATTTCTCGAATGAGAATTTCCAATTCTAAGTTGAGATCATTTCTCATGCAAAAGAAAATACAGAAAACTTGAATTATTTTTATAGGATAAATTTGTGTATTTGTAAAACAAAATAAAATTGCTAAAGTGTATTATGACGAATATATAAAAATACTTTTGTTGCACATGCGATATGCTGAAGTTAACTTTTCACATGGGCATGTTCTATCGCTGTTCGTGACGTGTCGATATTTACTCACCATATATGTCCGTCTGCAAGCATAACGACATCAGAACTTAAAGTCATAAGGAAAGTACCACCGTTCTTGAGTATCAGGCAGTCACATCCTCTCATGTTACGACCGAATGTCAACTTGGTATTGGGCCTGTGACAACATCATAATATTAGTAGAATTTTTATTGTTGATAGAATTTTAATAATACAATTAATAAATATTAACTTAGATATCAATGATAAGTTATGTATTCACAGTTGGAATTAGGATAATTTATTGATCCAAGTTCCAAAGATGATCGAGATAGTTTTTATTCATATTAAATTGGTCTGATGGACTTTAGTTTTAGCAATTTTGTGGAAAGATTAATTGATAAGGCAGAAGAAATTAATTGATAGGTCTATTAATCAGGTGAACTTGATAATGATCCTACAGGAGAAATGAATTAACCAGGTATGACGTTATAATAGACCTTGTGAAATATAAATACATAAATATGTTAAACATGAATACGAAAACACAATTGATATATTCACGTGATACAATGCACTACGTCATCATCATCAAATTAATCTTCATTTTTTGGTATTTACAACACAAAAGAGACGATGCGTCATTCATCAACACTTTCATACACAGCTTCGTATACACATTTTTCTCTTCTGATCCATTAATCAAGAGACGAGTTCTTCGTTATAATTTTTTTTGTTGATGGGGATAGTGTTGAGATAGAAAGAAAATTCTTTCACGACACTGAATGAGAAAATAATGTCGTCGTGGTGTACATTGTGGCAGCCAACGACTAAAAAAGAAAATAATCAACCTACGTCATATATTTTTTGTTGAATCAAATGGAATAGCAGTGGTTGAATCAGAGAATTGCGTCTAGCAGAAAATCTATAGAATTGTAAATATAAACTCAAGATAATCTTTCATTATATAAAAACGTTTTTTTGGCTATGTTGAATAGCTGTATTGTTAGTTTTAATAATTTTCACATGAAAATGATTATTAATGAAGAAATTTAATAACAAAAACGTGAGTTTGGAATGATTCTTTCATTGTATGAAAATCCAAGAGGATTAACAGATTATGACAGACCAGATTCATGACTTGCGTTTAATAATTCCAAGTTTCGGTCACGATCGCCTTAACGAGAGTTTAATGATGAATAAAAGAAGATAAAAAACAAAAGTAAACGATATTTATGAAGAAACAAATTGTTCCGATGGCAAATGCCGCAGATGTACAAATAAAGCAACACAAGAAAGATTCCAACTTGATAGCAGGAAGAGTTTGACGTCCCCTCTAAATCCCCAAATTTGTTACTGCAGGGAGTAGAAAGATGGTAATCGGTTCTTTCCCATCAGGGCTACGCATGAATTTATGAATTTTTGATGAAAAAGAAAAAAATATATGTATTCAGCTTTACCCATGTAAGGGTAGTAGGGTTGAAAAATTCATGAAAAGCAGCCCAAATCGATAGAAATGAAAGAAATATTGTCAAGATCATCCCAGGCAGGGCTTAGTTCCTTCATTCTGCTCAATCTGTACTTAATTCACTGCACTTCAACCCACTTAAGTATCCACGCTCGCAATTATGCTTGTTATAAATTTATAACATAGAGACATGAGACCGAATTCATGAATTTATTTATAATTCCAACCTGGAACCCTCAATTACCTCCAAAATATTCATCCAAACCTCTGGGTTCTTTGATGAATTATTTAGCTTTGCACTAATTTTTTCTGTAAAGTGTAGGAAAATTAGAAACGGTTTGTGTGAATTCATTTCGAGTGTTTTATGACTTAAATCGCATTGCGAAAAAATTTATTACAGGAATTGTTAGAATATAAAGTTGTTCTTTAGCCATAAATATTAGTATTATGTTGAAGAATTGTTGGGTGTCCATGAATAAGTATTGCTGACAGATTTATCTTGTGAAGAGAAGAAAGCAAAAATATTCATATGCATCATTTGTTTCTTTTTTTTCAATCTCTCAAAGAGAATTTTCTTCCAAAGGTTTTTCTTACTTTAAATTGACTCCTATGAAATGGCATTCTAAATTAATCTCAGAGAATTGTCCTATCGATAGTAAAATTCTCGACATTATAAAATAAAACAAATTTATAAAATGTCTTTCAATAATTCTTCATCAAAATATCACTCGCTATTACAATTTTTTTCCAACATTTATTTTTGCATTTATAGAACATTTTTTAATCTAACATCACAATTTCTATTCCAGTTAAATGTTCTCACTATATTTTTGTGTTATATCAATTTTATTCTAACATTCCCCCATTCTGCATTTATAATCGAATTAAAATGTTACAAGATGATGTAAAGACCAAAAAAAAAAAAAAATAAGAAAACGCGACAGAAAGCGAATTTAAAACAGCACTGAATAAGAAGAGCGAGAGTGGGCGAGCGACCGGATTAAATATTATCAAATATTATCCTACAACAAAATAAAAGAAAAATATGTAAATAAAAAACATATAATAGGACTACATTAAAATTTAATCATCGTCATGTCAACTCAATGGCAATTCAGAATACAATAAATGGAAAAATAAAAAAACCACAGAGAAACATGAAAAACTATTTATCGTAATAAAATTACCAGCAAGAGAAAGCAGCTCAAAATGAATGACATTGTTCACTTTATTTATAAATCCATTAATTCGTTATGTACCCTTTTTTTTTTCAAATCTAATATCTGTCGCACTCTTTGTGCTGTCCCATGAAATATAGGTACAACTACGTCACAGCTATCTTGGATATTTACTAAATATAACAATATGTGATGAGTATAAATGGCCACAGGGGCTCCTCTTTCGTCAGCAACGATACTCATTTTTTCCTCTCTTTATTTTCTCTTTTTTTTTCTCTCTTTTATTCTTCACATTGATGCTCATTTCACAACGCCTCCTAATACTACTTCATGGGGATTGCTACTCTAGTTAGTGTCGTCTTGGTCGATATCATCAGAGAAAAAAGGATAGTCGGTCTAAGTGTTCCAACGATACTTCTACTTCAATCGACCTGAATCTCGAAGCAATCGTCTTTGAGCTGATCCAACTGCACACATGTACTATAGACATATGTGAATGGAACATATAAATGAATACACCTCTACTAAACTCTTTTTTTTCATGATATCATCCCTTACCTTCTTCATCACATCTTGAAGTATCATTATCTGTGTGCTCAATCTTTTCAAGTTCGTCTTTATCAACTTGTGTCTCTTTTATTCCTTTGACATTTATTCAATCTTTGATGCTTGATGCTGATTCAGATGAAAGATAATCAGCAGCATTAAAATTTCCATTTGAATTATTTGCATTAGTGATATAAACATTCACTATAGAATTAGTTTTTCTTTTACTTATGAAATCATTTTCTCTCATTACTTTTTGTGATATTTGTCAAATCAACATCTGAATATTTTTGTTTGCTGTTATAATCCAATTGAATATCAGACAATTTTTCTGACTTGTCAACTTCCCAAGTGCTTTCAAAGTGCCAAAAAAATCCATGAGATATCTTAGATGATATCTGCGCTGTGTCTGCCTGAAAAAAAACTATTTTCACTTATTTCCTTTTCTCAATCTGGTACAAAATGGTTTCCTCTATCTCAATATCTACACCTTGACAATATATTTCTCTGTCAAAATGTGATTTTCCTCTCACAGAATCAACATATCTCCACCATTTAAAATCGAATCATGAGCAATAAACCATTTGCTTTTCATGTTTTCTCCATTTGTTTTCCATATCAAAATGTTTCCTTTTATACAGAAACTCTTCATGTTATAAATCGTGAATAAAACGCCTCTCAGAATGCAAAATCTTTCAAGATGTTGTAAAATATGTCTGGTATTTCAGTCTCAAAGATTCCACAGACATAACAACACTTGCAAGTCTGCTAAACAATTAAATAATCCTAATAAATTATTTATCAAAGATGCATTGTATATCCTTTGTTGTGTTCCTCTTATGGCACATTAACTTCATACTAACACATGAAAGACACTTATGCAATTATCTCAAATGGTGTCAGCAGAGAACATTTGATCTCTTCTCATCTTGTACAAAAACATTTAACAAGTCTCTCACGAATTATCTTCATGTCCATCTCTTTTTGACTCTATTTCTTCTCTCTCTAACTTTGCATATTTCCGTTTACTCCAACTCTCCAAAATAGATGAGGATTCTAGATGAATATATATATATATATGCATGGAGAGAAGGACTGGTTGTCTCTTCTCTATCTGCTTTGCTACATTTTACTTTGCACTTCTCTTTTGCACTTATACCCTGCTCGTATATTCGCATGAAATTTCTCCCTCGACAATGTGATATCTGTTGGGTTTTGAAACAGTACACGGTTATTATTACGAAGGTTCGTGAAGCGACTCTCGTAGATAATGCTTTACGTCAACCGTGAAATAAAGGTTTAGTCGATGAAAATTGGACTCTGTAATTTATGTTACTTATTTTTTCATTAAAATCATTTGATGATTTTCTACAAGAGCTAAATATTAATGAGAATGGAAATGGTATTAATGCAAAACCGGAATATTTGTTGTGTACTGGGGAATTAATGTAAATATATAAAACAAATTTATTCAGTCGGTTGTTGGTTTTGTAAGAGGAACATGAGCTGTTGACGAATGTTCTTTTCTAATTATTTTTAATGCTAAATTAGTATTCTTAGTTGTTTATAATCAACAGCTTATTCTGTTCAAAGTGTGCTTGAAATGCAGAGCAGATTTGAATTTTAGTCTTTTACTATTCTCACACTTTATCAATTCTGATGATTTTGTGGTTTCAAATTAACTTATGAAGTACTGGAAAGAATTAAACGAAAGTTAACAACTCTAATTTACTTTATTGTCGTATTTTTTACCAGAATTCTCCCTAAAATGTTTTTAGTTTTAATTTACATTGAATTTTCATCAATTGACCTTCTTTTTTTATTGAAGCGAACCCTTTTCTGATAACTTTTGTCCCTTAAAATCACATTTGAAATTATTCCATGACAAGTTTATGTCAGCTACATTTAAATATAATGAGAAATAAGTTTTCAAATTATTATAACTTTTGATAATTTTAGATATTGAGAATCTGCCTAAAAATTTATGAGTTATTGATGATGGCTGAGAATACAGTGAACAAAGTTTTTATCAAATCTGATAGAAGTCTAAACGGCTGTTTTTTAACTTTACTGTTTACTACCGAAATTGTTACAATTTTTCCTTCTAAAAATTAGAATATTGCACGTGAACTTATCAACAATTGTTGACAATTGTTTTTGCAGCATTGTTGTGTTAAAGCAGATTCTGTAAACAAAAGAATATTGGTGCCCATTTGCAACATAACAAAAAAAGAGAACAAATCGATCGTACAACATCACAAAATGTTATGAGATGAAAACTACATGAAAAGTATATTGAAAAAGTTTCTGAGATATCAATGGCTGTCTGAAACTTAATGAACTATTTATCTCCTTATCCACAATTTCATCCATATTAAACTGAATCCCCTGAACAAAGTCGTAGACCAAGGAAGAAAATATCTAGAGCACATCACTGTAATAATTCCCCTCATAAAAAGAATAAAAATTGCAAACGAATCCACAAAGTCATCTCAGTGATCCAGTGAAGATTTTTCCCAATCTATCACTGAATTTATTAAACATTCTTTCTTTCTCCATACAAACAACAAATTTCTAATAAACTATAATAAAAGAGTCCAAAGTTGAAGCCCGAAAAAAAAATTCATAAACAGAAGAAAAGAATTAAAATTCTTCAATTGAGTTATCCAACATTGAAAATGAAGATAAATAAAAACAAATGTGATCAGTGTCACAAATTAGTTTACTAAATCTTCAATAATCAACGAGTATATATGAACATCGAATCACGTTGCATCATATTATCTAATATACATAAATACATGTAGAGCAACGTTAAATCTACCTAGCGCATACTCGCATTATGGTCTCTTCAGACCGATCGACAAAAGGGGATTTTCGTGCACCATGTTGTTCATGGTTCGACATCATGCTTGCAATTTCCGAAACGGTATTACGCGTGCTTCGCATATTCGTGAACATTCTATGAGATTATATGGTTGCAGAGACAGGAAGTGGTGGCCAAAGTGGCAGCACAGAGAAGCGAGGAGTTTGAGTGTAGTTTCAGAGGGAAGTAGAACGTGTTTCTTACTTGGCTAACGATGCTCAGTTAAACCACAATAGATATTTAAAATCACGTAGCTATTTCACAGCTTTTTATTTCTCTTAATCCAATCACAATGTCTATTTTTTTTATTTCATCACAATTGGATTAAATATTCATGAAGATTTCCATAATGGCTGAATGAAATTTCAAAATATTTCTGTGTCCTCCATCAATAGATTGATCAAAATTGTTCCCATAGTAACTCCATTTGCTCGTGCTTCGCTCATGAACATTTATTTCATCAGGTTAATCAGTGTGTAACCAACTATAACAAGTATGTGAGAGTCGATACGGATGCATACCGTATTCGTGTTCATAAACTCGATATAGAGTGAGCAGTGAGCTATTAGCGAAGCTGCAATTAATTTAAAAAAAATGCAACAATGATGCAAAGTGCAGAATATTTTATCCCTTTTCAAGCCAAATTATATCAACCACGAATTGGCTAATTGAATTCAGCAGCAACTTATAATGATTATTAAATTCTATACAGATATTGAAAATCCATTGTTATATCATAAACTGGGTTTTCAAATATTCTGATATTATCCCAAAACAAATTTATCTGACAACTTGAAATAAACTTAACATCGAATACGAATTGTTTTTTAACAGAATGGTGTAAATAAAAGATTAATAAAATTCGTTGATATAATGAAATAGCTTTTCGTAGAGTTGTATAAAGCGATGCAGTCAATTATTGACAGCAGCTTGATAACAAGATGAAGGTCTGCACTGTAGCAAGACATCATCTTGTCTGATTGCTATGATGTCTCTGTCTCTTCTACCCTCACCCTAACACAGCCTTCATCTCCTTCACGTATACTCCATTATCACTGAACTAACTGTATTAGTATACATGCGACCCAGCAGCTTGATGCAGTCGCTCATATCGTTACATTTGATAATTATACATCAGAATCAATTCGCGACATTTGAAATGCATCAAAATAAGAAACTATAATAATTCATTGACAATTTTTTCTAATTCTAGATTTGAAACATCCTGTGATTTAGATATGTTCTTCAAATACAATATTGAGTTATTTAATATACATTCAATTTTAATTGTCATTATAATTGTTTTATGCAGAATATTTTAATTTTAATATACATGAGGATATTATTTCATAATTTACTATGATTTTCTGTTTCAGCCAATTGTGATTGAGCCAGAAATCTGCCTTTGATGACATTTTTTTCTTGAGTCTTCCAAAGTAGGTGACTTCATTGTACCTTTGCTTTTTTTTTGCAATTTAGAAAATCAAACTTGTGCTAATATTTCCTCATGACATTCTATAAATGTAGATATCACAATTGGTGATAACTCAACATTTTCTTCCTACCAGTTTACAGTTCTTATTCGTCTCACCATCCAAATCGAATGAGAGTCGTTTTCACTGTTATCAATCAACTCAATTTATCAAATGTCCTCTTCATATTCTTTCCTATTACGTTACACACATCATTTCATACTAAATGTATCTCGTGGAATTGCAATGAATAAAAATTGTATGCGCCATATGATTTTTGCTTCATTGAACTTGGGAAACATTAGGACTCCCTTCAATCTAATTACATGAACTAATTTGTTGTTCTATAGGTTCTAACGTTTTATTGCAGAAGAAGTTTAGGAAACTGAGTTTTTTTTATCGTCTCTATCTGTTCAACAATTTCACATATCATCCTTTGGCTGTTAATTATCCAGATGTGTTTAAACAGGTCAATGTCATTACTGTATCTGAAGTCTGATTAGAACTTGAAATGAATGATTCAAAATTACATTTCACATTGAAATAAACATTCCCCCCTACCAATTGTTCATTATTGGATCCGCAGGAATAGAATTCCATTAAATAAAAAACGAAATTTAATCTAAAATTACGTGAAAGTTAAAAATTAATTCTATCTATTGACATCATAATATGAATGATAGTTATAAACTCACTTTCAGTTGACCTAGAACTACCTAAATCGATTCCAGTGCAATTTTAATGTCAACTGTTGGCATTCAGTTCAAATGGTTTAAATGCAGTGATAGAAAAAGATAAAACACAAGACAATGGGGATTCATGCTTGGCAAATTCGTCAGTTGGTGCGTGACAAGACATGATGATTGTAAGAAAAGAAAGATGAAGTATCCCGTGGGAGCCACACCGTCGACGTGCTTGTGAGAAGGGCAACAACATGGTCCAACTAGTGGGAATAGTTGTGTAGTAGAACAGGCTTGCTAACGTCAGACATTATACATATATACGTGGATGAAGCTGTGCTTCACTCCATTCATCTTCGTCTGTCACATTTTATCTTAGATATCAGCAAGACCTTCTTTGACTAATGGATCAATTCAAAATGTTTACAATATATCTTCATATTTATTTTGCTCTTGGAAATTGCATACAAACGATCGTTTAGGATTGTTTTGTATTTATAATGTTGTTTTTTATTCTGTATATAAAAAACAATATAAACAATTTTATTAAGGTGGCGCTAATAAATCTACCCATGTTTTCTGTTGTTGTAGACAGTTGGTATTGTAACACTATTGTTTCATCACCCTAAAGCTCTTCATAAAAGGAAATATATTCAAGCTTTGATACCTTAGCAAGATTACAACATACATAATTACGTGTATTCTTCATGAATCTTAAACAATACGTATCAACAATACTCATTATTGTTGAGTTGCAACACTGGTCTTTCACCATTGTCTAAGTAATTTTTTTTTATTCCCATAGCTTTTGTGAATCGTTTCCTCCCTCGACTGTATTAACACAGTTCTTTACAATATATCGTTCTTTGTCACACGATGATATTGTTCACACGCAAATAGGTAACTAAATGAGAATATAAAGCGTGCAGTAATGATGCACGGGAGAACAAAAAAATAAGAAAATAAAATCTATGGGTCGGGAAATGATGCAACGAAAAGCAAGGGAGTTTATGAAGACAAAGGTGAGATGAGGGGGTGGAGTTAGTAAGGTAAATAGTGGCACGAAACGCAAGAAAGGTGGTTGTGTTAGTAAAGTTGTATTATACCGGTGGCTGTTTGCATAAGGAAGATGTTTGTTGCACATTGTGCAAAACCTTCGTCTGGGTTACTTTAGAGAAAATTTTCATCTGAATGCACACAGACATGCACCCACATATATTTTATACCCTACGGCCTCTATCCTCACATCCTTGTCCTGTACTGTCATTTTCTCTTCTTGTCTTATTTCTCTGAATATCATTGTCGCCAGTATATATAAATGTGTCACTGTGTTTCGTGCTTGTTTATAGGTTGTACCTTTGTTATGTTGCTTTGTAATATTTTCTCATGTGCACCAACTATGTCATCTTGCCAACCAGAATGTAAGCTTCATTGACTGTACTGCTAATAACCCAGAGAAAGTGATGTCCTTTGTAACCATCTTGTCTCATTCCTGTTTAATAAAAATGGAAATTGCATTAATATTTGATGGTTTTGTGTATGTAAAATATATTTTTAGTTATTTTATTATAATTCATTCGGTGGGTTTTTAAATTTTGTTTTTTTTATTATGATTAGAGAAGTTGAAGAATTTTGCAGATTTAGATGCCAAATTTATATTCATAGAAATTATACAAAATATTTTTAATATAGAGAATGATCAAGAGCAAAATGAGGAAATAATAATGAAGAATTGTGTCCGATTGGACTGTAGAGGATAAATTCAGCATTGAGCATAGTGAAACTTCACAAATATGACCTGGAGATAATATAGAATCCACCTTGGGCAGTGTGCAATGCATTCCGAAAGCTTCATGCATTTATGTTCACTAATTATGACAGTCATTGATTGAGTGAACGCAATTTGCACCATGGACATTGCTACAAATAGTGAAAGCAAATATGGAGGTATTGGTTGGGATCTCATCCAATTGATGTTACTCCGTCATACTCAAAGTTAATGATACGATTATGGTACCAGATTTAATATTGTAAAATCCAGAATTTGTTCTATCTCTATGACTATAAAATATTTTTAGCTAAGACCATTTGGCTTTCCAATTCAATTTTTCTTATTTGTCTATTCAAGTGAGATTGTCTATAATTCGTGCGTTCTTTCTTCTCATCGTAATGATATAGAATTCTATTATTCTATAATTAGTTCTTCTAGAAATTCATTTAGAAAATAATTCATTCTAATTATTACCAAAATGAAATTCAGCCCTTACGTTAACTATTGAGTCTCTGTTTGTAAATAAACGTTGAGAAATGGAAAAAAGCAAGAAATCAAATGACCGTAACCAGAATGAGGATAATAAATCGAAATATATACGAGACTTGTTGGTGTGCATGAAGTGAGAACTGGTTCACGCATATTTTTACCATTGTACGAGCAGATTGTATCGATTTGTTATGTAGAAAACATATACAATGGTAAGTGGCGGTGAGCAGGTTGACGAATTAGTTCCTCACAGGGACCATTTATGTGCTCGCTCTACCGTGCGATGAAATCCATGCTAGTTATATGTTCAACTCACACTATTGCCACCTGCTACCAATTTACTATCCAATTTTCTCATGTTTTATTGCCTAAATCTCCACAAATCAATTTTGGTATAGAAGAAACAATTGTTGAATTGGCCCAATCGTCTTTTGTGATGGCTATTCTGTAATTTTTATAGTATGTCGATCATTTTATTCAAGTTTAGCGATTGAGAATTTTTCTATACTCTGGAATTTTATATTTCTTTTAGGTTTATTACATAAAAAAATTGTTTATACTCACATGTAACATTTTATTTTCAGCTCAATTGAAAGGATCCAAATCCCAGAAATGAATCTGTAAAATAAAAAATGATTACGATTTATGTTTGTGACAAAATGATTTCATAAAGTTACCCAGAACATAAGAATGAAAGAAAATTTGTAGAATTTCAATGGAATTTAACAGATTATGTAGAAGTTACTTCATCGATATTAATCCATTAAACATTTCCAGTATTGTTTCGTACTTCCAATAATGAATAATTATCATGAACTGTTATCATAATCATTCTAAAATAACCATAAACTTATTGAGTGTTTTCTATCACCTGATAAGTGTGGAAATATATATCGGTATATTGCATTGACTATTGTATATTAGATGAAAGCTATTCAATTGACCACCCTGACATCGCGCCCGCAGGAAGTTGCCGTATTTCCGACTGGCCGATTGCTTTATTCGCAAATTGCTTTCTCGACACGTGGCGTTAGGTTATATGCTATGGTGTTTCATCTATTGCTGTTGAGAGAACGATATAGTATAGTTATTGTGCTACTTGTCGAAGCCATATTCTCGTATGCCTATTACATCGTCGAGGTCATTGGTCGACGAATCAAGGACTTGAAGCCGATCAAATGTCCGGTTGCGAATTCGCTTGACCAAGTATAAATTTTCATGCGTTTGACTTTTAATGAATTTACGTTTTGCAATGTTGAATGTTTGGATGTATGCGTTCATGATGTAATAGCTTGTTGAGCTTTGCATTGTATTGCATCGTGAATTCCCAACAGTGAACAGTGAACATTCTCAGTTGACAATTTTGTGATGACATTTGGGAGCTGACAACTTTGTTTATTTCATATAAATACTAACGATGTCGAGGCTATTAAAATTTAATCCAAACATTTTGTTGAACGTAAGAACAAAGGAACGAGAATTCATTTAATTATTCATCTCTATTGCATTAGCAAACAATCCAATTGATTTTCACATTGAGATTCAAAAGTTTGGTAGGATCTTAACAATTACAAAATAGTACTTTTTGTACTCATAAATATAAAATCAATATTTGAAAATGTTCATCAATATTTCGTTTATTCGATCTCCAGGCAGAAACATTATTATCATAAACAAAAGAATAAAGATTTCATATTGAATGAAAATTATACGATCTAAAATTGGGTAGTTATTCTCGTTACATTCATCTCCCTTGCGAATAGAAGATATAATTAAGTTATATACAAAGTTCATTAATATTTCTGCTTGAACATCCATGAATTATCCAATAATTGTTTCAATTGAGGTGTTATAAATAGAATGCACGTTAAATATATCTCAGAATATGAATGCACTACTGTAATTAATATTCTATTGTTTCTAATTATTCAATTCACCATTTATCATTAATTCTGATGGAAAAAACTCTCGCAGCGAATTTCACTACAATTTGTGTTTCACTTTGCACAAAAATAAAAATATAAAACATGACAGAGGGTGAAAGGCCGTTATATATTTTGTGACTGATGATCATGATGATGATGAGAGTGGTGAATTGATCGTTTTGAATCAAAGAATGGCTGAACACTTTGTCGTAACCTCTTTCTTTTCTTTTTTTTTGTCAATATATGTCAAGGCACACCTTATCATACCTGATTCATTCATCTTCTTTTACTGCCATGTCTATAGTTGAAAATTTCATTCCACAAACAGAACAAGAGGAGCTTCAGCAGACGTATATAGGCCAAATAAGACTCTTCAACGAGCGAGTTTAGTTGAGTTTTGGTGTCTAAACGACAGAGACAGGCGAGAGAAATATCTCTCTGCCACTTCAATTCTTATTCTCTTTTTTTTTTCTTTTTATCCCTTGTTCGCTCTCAAGACAGCAATAACTCTTTTACTTTTGCTCGCACCAGCAGGTATTACATCATCATGTGGAATAAATTTTATCAGGATGACGTTGCTATATAAAATCCTGTAAAGTTTAATGGATCAATCAAATTGCATTGCGGAAATAATTACGCGAATAAAAAGAGGTGAATAATAAATAGATTTCATATCCAACCAAAAACAATTGATTCATTCTCTTTTTTCTTTATAATTTTATAAGAATAAAAAACATACCATTGAGGAGTACGAAATCATCTAATCATGAGTGATGTTGGTCGTCGTCCAAAAACATTTCAATCCGTTTTATGGATATGATTTCATGTGAGCTCTGCCTGTAAAATAAATCGAGAAAATAAAGTTATATGAAAAGGATTCAGCAACAAAATAAATAGAAAACATACAACGTGTATGAAGTAAAGAAGATTTGACACTACGTCACCAGTTGTTTCTCAATATATCACATGCAACGTTTTGAAAAATGATTCTGTTTGGCATTGGAGTCTGGGAATGGAAATGCGAATGATGCAACAGGCTTTTGAACAACATCGCGGTAAAAAAAATAGAAGAACATTGAAGAAAAATGCTATTCTTTCACGTTTCTTTCATTTTTTTTATGGAATTTCTGTGCAACACAATTTTATATTTCACTGAAAAATTAATAATGAATCCTCTGTCAATTTACGCTCAATTTTGTAACAATATAACACTTGTTTGATTACTTTGTCAAGAGTGATCACATAAAATTACTTTTTAATTATGTCAGAGTGCAGCATTTCCTGCTAAGATTAAAGAATCGTTGGTGAGCGATTTTGTTCTGTCTGCAATCAAAGCCAGATTCTCTTCAATGGACACTTATATTTGTAATTTATGACAGATATCTCGCCACACTGACAATTATAATTATCGAGAAAGAATGAAAGCAACGATGATTATTCTTTTGTTTAAAAGAGTTAAACAGAAATCGAATCCTTTTTTTCTTGACAGATGATCCACAAGTAAAAATTAAAGTTGTAAATGAAGCAGCGATGATTTAAACGATTGGAAACAATTCCATGAGAATACGACACGTCTAAAACCAGCGATGATTAATCAGCACCACCAAATGAACACATTGAGAATCGATGATTAAGCATTTATATCCTATGCAATCGTCAGAAGGATTAATTCACAGGTGAAGTTGAATTCAGAAACGAAATGCCAATTTTATATTTCAGTTTTTAAAAAATTTCACACGTATTTATTGTATTGAACC